>VWYK01122924.1:0-13376 GCA_013399775.1 Semnornis frantzii
TGCTTAGACCTACCACGACAATCGGTTGACGCAATTCTGCTTTGAAACGATTTGGCCTTCTAAACTTCTATCCTGGTTTAAAAGAAAAGCTGAATTCCATAGGTAGGTAACAACCCTAAATGGACATCCTTTTTTCCTACCCAAACCTTCATTCTATGGTTACAGCATAGTGCCATCTGCTGTGCATTTGTGTGCAATTCTTCTCACCACCAGGACACAGAAAGCAACAGAATGGTTACTTAAAACCATTCAGCCGTCCTGCAAGAGGCAATTTTGCCACCGTGGCTTGATATAAAAATAAAGACTGAGCACTGTGCATTCTGCTCGGAGTACACCAAAGGCTCCCCAGATGTGTGCTAGCATAGGGATGGCTGCTGAATAAAGAAATCAAATGAAAGCATAGAATCATAGAATGATGGAATGGGTTAGGTTTGAGGGGACCTCAAAGCTCAGCCAGTTCCAATGCCCCTGTGCCATAGACAGGGGACAGTGTACCTCCCACTACAACAGGTCACTCAAGGCCTCATCCAGCCTGGCCTTGAACACCTCCCTGGGCAACCTGTGCCAGCGTCTCACCATCCTCACTGCAAACAACTTCTTCCTAACATCCACTTTCAATCTCCCTTCTGACGGTTTAAACCCATTACTCCTCATCCTGTCATTACAAAACCTTGTCAATAGTCCCTCCCCAGCCCTTCTGTCCCCCCTTGCAGATCCTGGAAGGCCACTCCAAGGTCTCCTGGAAGCCTTTTCTTCTCTAGGCTGCAGACCCCCCAACTCTCTCAGCCTGTCCTCAGAGCAGAGCTGCTGCAGCCCTCTGAGCATCTGTGGCCTCCTCTGGACTGGTTCAAACAGTTCCATGTCCTTCTTGTGTTGGGGACTCCAGAACGGCACCTCTGCACCTCTGAGAATTTTTGGGAAATACTGGTCCCCACTTCTCTTCCTTCAACATGCTCTTACTTGTGCAGCAGGAGAGCCAACACAGTGCTCATGTTTGTGTGAATATTAAACCAGACACACAAACCTATTCTCAGATATGTTTGGTCTCCTGAAAACTAATTTCTAAAAACATTAACAGCACTCAGTAAGCAGAAAGAGAATTCAATCTACTGTTTTCGGAGTTTTCATCATGTTTCCTTGTTACATGAACTGAAACGGGCTGCTTCACAAAGGTGTACCCCAGGAACCAGTGTCTCAGTATTTTAAATATTGACAATAATTTCATCAGAAGCAAACTTTAGATCAGGAGGCCCTTGAGTTTTCATTTTATGGTCACAAAAAATGCTGGAGAACAGTTCGTGAGTAGTGTTGCTCAGGGCTCAGTGTTGGGACTGCTTCTGTTTGACACCTTTAGTGATGATTTGATGAAGAAACAGAGTGTGGCAGCAGTTAAGTTTGCAGATGGCACCAAGTTAGGTGGCAGTGTGGGTATGCAAGAGGGTAGGGAGGCTCTACAGNTGTGTTCAGTTTTGGGCACCTCAACACAAGAGAGATGTGGAGGTGCTGGAGCCAGTGTAGGGGAGGGCAAGGAAGATGGGGAAGGGCCTGGAGAATAAATCTGATGAGGAGAGACTGAAGGAGCTGGGGATGGTTAGTGTGGAACAGAAGAGGCTGAGGGCAGACCTCATGGTTGTCTGCAGCTACCTGAAAGGAGGTTGTGGAGAGGTTGGTGCTGGTCTCTTCTCACAGCTCATTAGTGATAGAACAAAAGGGAATGGTCTCAAGCTGCCACTGGGTAGACTTAGACTGGACATTAGGAAACATTTTTTTCCTGGCAAGAATGGTCAGGCATTGGAATGAGCTGCCCAGGGAGGTGGTGGAGTCACCAAGCCTGGATGCGTTAAAGATCTTTTGGCTGTGGTGCTTGGGGCTGTGGTTTAGGGTGCACCTTGCAGAGTAGGGATGTGGGTTGGACTTGGTGCTCCTGAGGAGCTTTTCCAACCTGCATGTTTCTGTGATTCTGATAATAAACTAGAAAGTAAACTTCAACTAGCAAGAAATTGATTTTACATTGTGAATTTTTTAATGCTTGGGTTTGACAGCACTGCAGATGGTTAATAACACTGCAGCTAACCTCTCTTATTATCTCAGTAACAGTGAGTGCCTCTAGTCTCAGTTTGGAAGGTGGAGGATGCCCAAACTCTCTGGTCTACACAGCAATAGCAGCAGGCATGAAAACAAGGAAGATTTTGAGGTGATGAATGATGATGCTGTCACATTAAATGTATCTGATTTGCCTGCTGTGGTATTTCATTGATTACAAAATGAACATGCAGAGAAATAACCACAGAAGGGTACAGCTCTTTCTCCAGAGTGGCACCAGCCCTGCCAGTCGTGAAATGTGCACTGCTACGGCCCTGACACTCTCTGCAAATTAATACTCTCTGCAGAGAGAACTTCACAGCAGCAGAACACTCCCAAAAGCTAATTTGTGACTTGAACAAGGAAAACAGAGAAATCTAAATTACACTGATAAAAAGTATCAGGTCATCTTTTAAAGTCTTGATGTACATTCTCATGTTTATTGTCACCAGTGGGGCCACAGCTACTGTAGAGAAGGAACGAATCTTCCTCACTGCATTTAATTTGAAACCAAGACGTTGAAAGACGTGAGGGTCTGAGATTTATTTCAACAAAAACTTAAACTAGCTGGCCCACATGACACCCTAAAGTAAGGTCAGCAGGTCTAGGAAGTTTCTCCTCCATCTCTACTCTACCCTCATGAGGCCCCACATGGAGTACTGTGCCCAGTTCTGGGCTCCCCAGTTCAAGGGGGACAGGGATCTACTGGAGAGAGTCCAAGAGGGCCACATGGACGATCAGGGGACTGAAGCATCTCTCTTTGTTTAGCCTGGAAGAGATGAGACTGAGAGGAGATCTTATAAATGCAGAGATGTTATAAACAGGAAGTGCCTTACCACTTGTAGGGCTTGTGCACGAGCAAGTCACAGAATTATAGAATGGTCTGGTTTGAAAGCGACCTCCAAACTTCATCTTGTTCAACCCTCTCTGTAGTCAGCAGGAACATCCTCAACTAGATCAGGTTGCCCACAGCCCTGTCCAGCCTTACCTTGAAGATCTCCAGCGATGGAGCCCAAACACCTCCCTGGGCAACCTGCCCCAGTGTTCCACTATCCTCATAGTAAAGAACCTAACATCCAATCTCAATCTGCTCTGCTCTGGTTTGAAGCCATTGTCCTCATCCTGTCCCTGCAGGTCTTTGCAAACAGTCTCTCTCCAGCCTTCTTGTAGACCTCTTCAGGTACTGGCAGACTGCTATTAGGTCTCCCCAGAGCCTCCTCTTCTCCACAGAATCATATAATCAACCAGGTTGGAAGAGACCTCCAAGCTCATCCAGTCCAACCTATCACCCAGCCCTATCCAAGCAACGAGACCATGGCACTAAGTGCCCCATCCAGTCTTGTCTTGTCCAGGGACAGCAACTCCACCACCTCCCTGCAGCCCATTCCAACGCGAATCTCTCTGAAGAACTTCCTCCTAACATCCAGCCTATACCAGCAACCTCCTCACATCTGTTGCACTCATTTCCATGTTGTGAGGTTTTATGGGTCTTACTTAGAATCAACCAGATTGGAAGAGACCTCCAAGTTCACCCAGTCCAACCTATCACCCAGCCCTAGCCAATCAACTACACCATGGCACTAAGTGCCTCATCCAGGCTTTTCTTGAACATCTTCAGGGACGGTGACTCCACCACCTCCCTGGGCAGCCCATTCCAATGCCAATCACTCTCTCTGTGAAGAATTTCCTCCTAACATCCAGCCTATACCTCCCCTGGCACAACCTGAGACTGTGTCCCCTTGTTCTGTTGCTGGTTACCTGGGAGAAGAGACCAACCCCACCTGGCTACAACTTTCTCCACGCTGAACACCGCCAGCTCCCTCAGCCTGGCCTCATAGCACAGCTGCTCCAACCCCCTGAGCATTTTCATGGCCCTCCTCTGGACCTGGTCCATCAGCTCCATGTCCTTCCTATATTGAGGGTTCCAGAGTTGGATGCAGTCCTGCAGGTGAGGTCTCAGCAGAGCAGAGCAAAGTGGCAGAATCCCCTCTCTGATCTGCTACCAACACTGCTTTGGGTGCAGCCCAGGCTGTGATTTGCCTTCTGTGCTGCAAGCTCACACTGCCTGCTCATGTCCAGTTTCTGGTCCATCAGCACTCCCAAGTCATTCTGGCTCCAAAGCTCCTGAAAAAAAAGCAGCTTATTCCAGTCAATAGCCTGACATGCCAAAATCTTCTCTGCTCTAAAACTGTGAAAATCACACTTGTCTATGGTGACAGCCACAAACTGCAATAGAGATTGGCCTGAAAGAAACACACTCATTCGGCAGTCTGAATTGTCCTCCTTCGTGCCTTGTACATAACCATTAACCACTGGTGTCAACAAATAACCTGCTTGAAGAGTCTGCTGATTAATGCTTTGGGCAGTACATTTAGAAAATGCCTTTCTCAGATCCTCTGCACAGCAGGTTAATCCCACACCTCTGTCGTTCAGCCAGCAAGCAGGCTAATAATAAATGCAAACCTCTCCAGCAGTTCCAGACGGCACTTTAGGTGATAACTGTTTCCATTCAGGCATGACTGCAAATCATCCACTGAAACTCTTCAGCTTGCACAACAGAACAGCAGCTGAACGATGATTTTCTGAGGTGCTCATGTGAGACTTCACTGGTACTTTGGGGTAAAAAAGGGATAAGTACAGGATCCACTTTAATCACAGGATGTTAGGGGTTGGAAGGGACCTCTGGAGATCTTCAGGTCCAATCCCCCTGCCACAGCAGGATCAGACAGTCTGGCATAGGTCACACAGGAACACATCCAGACAAGGCTGGAAAGGCTCCAGAGAAGGAGACTCCAAAACCTCTCTGGGCAGCCTGTGCCAGGGCTCTCTCACCCTTACACTCAAGAAGTTCTTCCTTATGTTGACTGGAACTTCCTGTGCTGCAGTTTCCATCCTTTTCCCCTTGTCCTATGCTGGGGCACAAGTGAGCAGAGGCTGTCCCTGTTCCTTCCTTCCTGACCCTCAGCCCTCATCTGTTTCTATCCATTGCTCAGATCCCCTCTCAGCCTTCTCCTCTGCAGACTAACCATCCCCAGGCCCCTCAGTCTTTCCTCATCAGGCAGTGCTCCAGTCCTTTCAGCATCTTTGTAGCCCTCTAATGGACTCTCTCCAGTAGATCCCTCTCCCTCTTGAACTGGGGAGTCCAGAACTGGATGCAATATTCATGCATGGTCTGAAGTTGTGCCAGGGGAGGGTTAGTTTGGATTTTAGGAAGCACTTCCTGCTGGAAAGGGCAATTAGAGACTGGAATGGACTGCCCAGGGAGGTGGTGGAGTCGCTGTGCCTGGAGGTGTTAAAGGCAAGCTTGGTTGTGGCACTTAGTGCCATGGTCTGGTTGTTGTGGTGGTGTTAGGTCCCAGGCTGGACTGGATGATCTCAGCGCTCTATTTCAGCCTCAATAATTCTGTGATTCTGTGATTCAACAACTGGTGTTAAATAAATACACTCTATTTACTCTAGTTCACATTCATGAAAAATACTGGTTTTAATATAAAAGTAGGTTTTAAGATTACATGTAAATAATTAAGATGCATGTAAATAATTAAGAAGACTTCCTTTTACATAGAAATGGAAAAATGTTAAGCCTAACAAAATACCAGGTTTGTATACTACTGAAATCACTCAGTCATTCTAAATTACAGAATCACAGAAGTATCACCAAGTCTAACCCATATCCCTACTCTACCAGGTGCACCCTAAACCATAGCTCCAAGCACCAGAGCCAAATGACTTTTAAACACATCCAGGGTTGGAGACTCCACCACCTCCCTGGGCAGCCCATTCCAATGCCTGACCACTCTTGATGTTATGGAATACCTGAGAGCAAAATGAGGTACCTGAGAGCAAAATGCAGTACCTGAGAGCAAAAGAAATGCTGTGGTTTCATACAGTAAGTACAAAAGTCATCTCAAGTGATAGTTTTTAGTTCTAAAGAGAGAAACTTGTTGTATGATGTATACCGATATTAGCTATAGCAATGACCTGTAGAGGCTGCAAAATCATTTCTTCATTCTGTTTATACTGGAGTCTGGAGTCTGCAGCCCTGCAAGGCAACCACAACACCACGGAAGAGATAGGAAGGACTTGTATCTACCTATCTCTAACTGGATGATACTCTTGTAAGGACAAATATTTTGTACAGGTAGGTAAGAGTTGATTCAAAGACCAAAAATTCTTTCACTAGAGAACACCCCAAGACATTCCTTTTAGTTATGCACTTTTTTTGGGCAACAGGCTGAAAATCATATAGAATGACAGAATGGTTTAGGTTGGAAGGGACTTCAAAGCTCAGCCAGTTCCAATGCCCCTGTGCCACAACCCCCCTGGAGATGCTCAAGGCCAGGTTGGATGAGGCCTTGAGAGACCTGTTCTAGTGGGAGGTGTCCCTGCCTATGGCAGGGGGTTGGAACTGGCTGAGCTTTGAGGTCCCTTCCAACCTAAACCATTCTATCAATCTATGATATATGCACATATGTAATTCTACCTTACCTGTTTTGTTTTGGGTCTGCTGATGACTTCACATAATCAGACAATCAGCAGGCTGACAGAGCAGAGCTGTCAGACACCACTGTGAAAAAAAAAGACTTACTGATAACCCACTCCTGTCTTCTTACCAAGACAAGCCAACCTAAAGCCTAGTACCCCACAGACCTTTCCTAGTTTTTCCAGGAGATTCCCAGTGACCAACTTGAAATGTGAGGGCAGCCTGTGGAGGGCAACAGGAACTAAAGTGCATGGAATATCACAGAATCACAGAATGTCAGAGGTTGGAAGTGACCTCCAGAGGTCATCCAGTCCAACCCCCTGCCAAAAGCAGGATCCCCTAGGGTAGTCCACACAGGAATGCATCCAGGTGGATTTGGAAAGTCTCCAGAGGAGGAAACTCCACAACCTCTCTGGGCAGCCTGTGACAGGGTTCTGGTACCCTCACTCTAAAGAAGTTTCTCCTCATGCTGAGCTGAAACCTTCTCTCTTCCAGTTTGTATCCATTGCTCCTTGGCTTATTGCTGTGCACATCCAAAAGAGCTTTGCTCCCTCCACTTGACACTTGACATCTGATATAAATCAGATATTTATTGACATTGCTCAGACCCTCTCTCCACCTTCTCTTCTCCAGACTAAACAGCCCCAGGGCTCTCAGTCTCTCTCCATAGGGGAGATGCTCAAGTCCCCTACTCATCCTCGTGGATCTCCACTGGACTCTCTCCAGCAGGTCCCTGGTCTACTGATCTGGGTTGCCCAAAACTGGACACAGTATTGCAGCTGTGGTCTCAGTAGGGCTGAGAAGAATCTATGTAAGGCTGATAACAGAATGATGCAAGCTGTGCTGCAAGAGCTGTTTTCGTCCTTAACATAGCACCCTAACAAGAATTTGTGATTAGTGGGCACAGCTTCAGGAAGGAGAATGAAGAGGGCACAGGGCAACCTGCAAGTCCAGCATGAAGACAGCTTTGGCCTTACAGCACAGGGAACAGCTCTGGTGAGACTCTACCTGGAGTGCTGTTTCCAGTTCTGGCGCCACTGTTACAAGAAAGATCTGAACATGTTGGAAGGTATCCAGAGAAGGGCCACGAGGATGATCAGAGGCCTGGAGATGCTCTGTTATGAGGAGAGACTGAGGGAGTTGGGATGGTTCAGTCTGGAGAAGAGAAGGCTCCCAGGAAACATTATTGTGGCCTTCCAGGATCTGAAGGGGGCTACAAGAAAGATGGGGAGGGACTTATTAGGCTGTCAGGTAGTGATAGGACTGGGAGAAATGGATCCAAGCTACAGAAGGGGAGATTTAGACTAGACATTAGAAAGAAGTTCTTCATCATGAGGGTGGTGAGATCCTGGAACAGGTTGCCCAGGAAGGTGGTGGAAGCCTCATCCCTGGATGTTTTGAAGGCCAGGCTGGATGTGGCTCTGGGCAAGCTGCTCTAGTGTGAGGTATCCCTGCCCATGAGAGGGGTTGGAACTAGATGATCCTTGAGGTCCCTTCCAACTCTGACAATTCTGTAATTCTTTGTGAATCAAGAGCTGGTTGTTCATTACAAAACAAATAAACAAACAAAACCACCTCAGTTCTCTCCCCTCCTCCTTAACAAACACTAAAATCCTTGTTTCAACAGCTTGCCCTCTACATATATTCAGCAGCTGGAAGGTGCTCACTCTGATTACTCGAGTAGCATTCTCTTTTTTTCAGCCAAAGATGGATGGATGCTGCTGTGATACATATTATGCACACAACTGACTTAGCCGAAGACTAAACTCCACTTTAATTACTAGAATTAGTACAATTTAACCAACAACAGTGAAATTTCTTCACTATCGGTGAAAGGGAGAGTTCAGTCTGCAATTCCAAAGCATCACCTAGAACCAATTACCCAGACTTCCACATGGCACTTTGGATTTACCAGGAGTCTCCCAAATGATGTACCTAGCTATGAAAGCCGTTTTGGATAAGGCAATGGGGTGTCTAAACCTCTGTGCCTCGAAGGGCCCTAGAGCTTATTCCATTATTTGATTTCTTACCCTGGAAACAATAAACTAGATTAATTAATCAAATGAAAATTTAAAAAGGGGAAAAAATAAATTTTAAAGTTTCTTCACAAATAATAAGGAAAGGGTAAAGAAAGAAGCTGTCAAAGCACCAAATTAGACACCTAGATTACAGACACCCAGAGAAGGGCAGATTTAGAGTGGACATTAGGAAGAAGTTCTCTATTATGAGGGTGGTGGAACATTGGCACAGGTTGTCCAAGGAGGTGGTGGAAGCCTCATTCCTGAAGACAATCAAGGTCAGGCTAGACGGGGTTTAGCAACCTGATCTAGTTGGGGATGTTCCTGATTACTGCAGGGCAGTTGGACCAGATGACCTCTAGAAGTCCCTCCCAACCCAGTACATTCCATGATCCACTTCACATTCATTTTCCGAGGCTGGTTGAGAGCCACAGGGAGCCAAGTAGCCCACAGTCCAACTAAATTATACTTTGTCAGAAACTGTTTCTGCTCCCCACCCTTTCTCAAGGGTTGGCTCATACCATTTTCTGTGGGTGTGCAGAGTTTACTCTCTGCTTTTCTGTAAGTGCTGAAGATGATCCTACTGTCTGTTTGACTCCTATTCTGCACTGAGGGTCATCATCTGTATAGGTTCTGATTTCTTGTCATAGCTTGGAAGCATCACAATTAGACATTTCCTAACACTCTTCATCTCCTGGGGACACTTGTCAGCAGATGCAAGTAGAGCAGACATTTGAATGGGAGAAAATCTTGCAAAGGAATCAGTATGTCAAGAGTTTGCAGGTTTGGGTTGTTTGGTTTTTATTTTTAGTGTGTGTGTAAGATGAAAATGAAAAAAAAGTGACAATTTTAATGTAAGCATTAACAGGTACAAATGGCACATGCAGGGCTCCACTCAGTGGTTAACTTGGATAACCTACAGATTGGTTCTGTAAAAATATTAAAACCACCTGCCAAGCACCTCCACGTCAGAGAGGATGATTTGGGGACTTGAGCACTTCCCCTGTGGAGAGAGACTGAGAGCCCTGGGGCTGTTTAGTCTGGAGAAGAGAAGATTGAGAGGAGAGCTAATCAATGTCCATCAATATCTGAGGGGTGGCTATCGAGTGGAGGGGGCCAATCTGTTTTGGATGTTCAGTAACAATAAGACAAGGAGCACTGGATACAAATTGGAACAGAGAAGGTTTCGCCTCACCATGGGGAAACTTCTTTACAGTGAGGAGCCCTGGAGCAGGCTGCCCAGAGAGGATGTGGAGTCTCCTTCTCCAGAAGCTTTCCAAACCCACCTGGATGAATTCCTGTGAGGACTACCCTAGGGGATGCTGCTTTGGCAGGGAGGTTGGACTCGATGGTCTGTGGAGGTGCCTTCCAACCTCTAATCTTCTGTGATTCTGTGATCCTGGTTTGCCAGAATAAAGAGAGACCATTAAAGACTTGTAGAGGTTATTGCTTCACCCCCCAGAGGGAGGTTTCCAGAAAGATTCACATGCAGCAGTCCTGCGGTCGGGCTGCTTCTTCAGCAAGAAATTCATTAGACAGGACTCTCCTGAGCCTGGATAAAAACCTAATGGAAGAATTGGGACTACTCCCATTTAATCATAGAGGGAGGGGTTTCACAGAAGAGTGGACAGGATCTACACACTGTGAAGGTCTAAATCTTTAGACCCTGGTTTCAAGAGGAGCAAATCTGCAGCCCTACAAACCATGGTTAGGCTCTCTAAGAAATGCTTAAGATGTGTTTAGGAGCCCTGGCATGTAAATAACAGGATCAAGGAAGTTCCAGGCAAGCTTGGTACCCTGCCCACACTCAAGACAGCATCTGAAAACTGCTCCCATCCCTGAGGTTTTAGTTCTCTACTGCCTTTGGTCTAACATCCACTAGCATCTAGTATTTAAGACTCCACATGCCCAACTCGTTTTTGTGGACTTGGTCTACTTTTGTTTTTCAATGCTTTGTTTGTTGGGGGGTGAGGAGTGTTAAGGACATTTTATATTTCTAACTATTTTATTCAAAGGTGCAAGGGCTAGAGCACAGGGCAATCCCTGACTCAGCAGAGCAGTATCCAGTAGAGGAATGTGAGGACCAAGGGGAAGGTAGCAAGCAAAATAGGAGCGTAAGCAAATAAGGCAAGAGGCTTTCAGATCCACCTTGAAGAATATGGGACAAAGAGCCAATACAGAGCAATCTGTAGTTAAGTGATTGGTGCACTCTGCTGAAAGAGGGAGAACCTGAGACAATTCCCAGAACTATTGACACAATTCACCTAACCGCCACTTAAAATCAAATAAATGAAGCCATGAAGACCAGGAATGGAGCCTTTTCTCCTCCAGCCACTTTCTCTAAAGCACTGGATAAAGGAAGTTAGGATGTTCCACACAGGTTTTCTGGCTCTGTGAATCTTGAAGTAAATTTTTCCCACACAGCTTCACTATCAGGAACCAAAAATGACCCTGCTACACCTGAACATTGCATTTAACATCTTTGTTGGTGACATGGGCAGTGGCATTAAGGCAGCCTCAGCAAGTCTGCCAACAACACGAAGCTGTGTGCTGCTGCTGACAAGCTGGAGGGAATGGATCCATCCAGAGGGACCTTGGCAGGCTGCAGAGGTGGGCACAAGCCAACCTCATGAGGTTCAACAACATCAAATACAAGGTCAACCCAGAGGTCAAGGCAACCCCAAGCACCAATACAGGCTGGGCTGTGACTGACTTGAGAGCAGCCCTGAGGAGAGGGACTTGGGGGTGCTGATGGAGGAGAAGCTCAGCATGAGTTGTCAGTGTGCTCTTGCAGCCCAGAAAGCTAACCAGAGCCTGGGGTGCATCAAGAGAAGCGTGGTCAGCATGGCAAGGGAGGCAATTCTCCCCCCCTACTCCGCTCTGGTGTGACCCCANGCCATAAGGTAACATCCCTTCCACAAGTACCTCAGGTTGACAAGATCATTGAATCAGTGTCCATGCTTTCTAATTACTACACTATACAACCAACCTGTAAAACCTAACCTACAAAAAAGTTGTCAATGGAAAGGGTTGCAGCTGTCATGTTGGATGCTGACAGCATTACAGAATCACAGAATTGTCAGGCTTGGAAGGGACCACAAGGATCATCCAGTTCCAACCCCACTGCCATGGGCAGGGACACCTCACACTAGATCAGGCTGTCCAACAGCCTCATCCAGCCTGGTCTTAAACACCTCCAGGGATGAGACTCCCACCACCTCCCTGGGCAACCTGTTCCAGGCTCTCACCATCCTCATGCTGAAGAACTTCTTCCTAACATCCAGTCTGAATCTACCCATTTCTAGCTTTGTTCCATTTCCCCCAGTCTTATCACTACCTGACAGCCTAAAAAGTCCCTCCCCAGCTTTCTTGTAGGCCCCTTTAAGATACTGAAAGGTCATGATAAGGTCACCTCAGAGCCTTCCAAACCTTCTGAGTTAGTCTGGTTATTTTATTGGGGGAGTGTTGGGGGAGTGGGTTTTATACCCTATCGCACAGAATTACCAGATTACCTAATGTAAAATCAGTTAGAAATGATGATCTTTAATATAAAGTTGGAGAAACCATCATTCATGATAAACAAGTCCTCCCCTTACCATTAGTAGTTCCAAAAAACCATGATTTTGGGTGATTTTTTTGTAAGGCTCCAAATCAGTCATTTATTGGCATAAAAAAATCCCAACTGCAAACTTAAAGTTACACTGAGCCAGATTTATGACATACAACAGCTCTACAGTTTGTTGCACAGATCATTTGATTAAGGCCTTACCAATTTATTATAGCAAACATGTTAGTAGGTGAAGTTAATTCATATATTCATCATTTTACTTTAAGTCACAATTCCTCTTAACTCCAACACTTTCATGGTAATTAGGGAATTGTGTTGTGTTTACCTACCCTGGTACAAAACTTCATTCCCCATATATAATTGGTCTTGAGTCACAGTGAGACCTGAGTTTTCCGTGTTTGGGGCTCTTTGCAAAAATGCTTTTGTTATCTCCTTTGAGGTGGCTCCGAGTGTAAAAAAAATTCAATTAATTAAAAAAAAAAAAAAAGCCCCAGAAAATTATTTAGTGGATCAGTTTAAGCTTTCAACTCAAAACAATGCTGCTGGAAGTCAGATAAATTGTAGTGAATTTTAAAGGAAGAAAGGCTCTTATGGAGCACTTCCACAATTCTCCAGCATTCTTTCAATAGACATGCTTCTTTCAATCTAGTTGCTACAAAGCTGCAATATCACAGAATGTCAAGGGTTGGAAGGGAGCTCAAAAGATCATCAAACCCAGGATCACCTCTCCCAGAATATCCCAAACATCTTTATACACTGCCAATCGCAAACACTTTTGATTCTGTATCTGTGTCATCTACGAAACAAGAGCTCTGGTGCAAGACTGAAAGCCTCATTCTGCTAAAATAATGTTTTTCTGCCTTATCTAGGTGCACTGACACCGAACTTATTTAAATCAGAGACAATTTTTACAGGTGCACAGGGACAAAAAAGGAACAGGCTGGGGACAGAGTTGACAGCAGCATGTTGACAGAGGCTCTTCTCTGCACATGCAAATCACCTGGGATCACAGGCTCACAGGATGTCAGGGCTTGGGAGGGACCCAAGTTGATCATCGAGTCCAACCCTGCCGTCAGAGCAGGACCAGACAATCTAGGTCAGGGCACACAGGAACACATCCAGATGGAGCCTGAAAGTCTCCAGAGAAGGAGACTCCACAACCTCTCTGGGCAGCTTCTGTCAGAGCTCTGTCATCCCTATACGCAAGAAGTTCCC
Organism: Semnornis frantzii; assembly: GCA_013399775.1. Taxonomy (NCBI): domain Eukaryota; kingdom Metazoa; phylum Chordata; class Aves; order Piciformes; family Ramphastidae; genus Semnornis; species Semnornis frantzii. The sequence continues at coordinate 13,367 of VWYK01122924.1, forward strand.
CCTTGTGTTG
>VWYK01122926.1:0-5000 GCA_013399775.1 Semnornis frantzii
ACTTCAGCATGGTAAAAAAATAAGGAATGTGAGAACTGACAAAGTAGCTGAATGCAAATGCACAAAGAAATGCTGCTCTTCTCTGTCAGTTGATAAATATGCAGAGATAGGAGTTTTATTTTTGTTTTAAAATTACACATACCTGAACATAGGGGTATTTAGAAGCCTGAAAGAAAAAAAGATTATTTTGTCTAGTCAAGTCTGGTAGATGATTGGGCTTTTTCTTGCAAGTGTTTTAATGGGTGAGTCTACAGTCTAGTTTGACTCTCAGACCTAGTTAGGTGTCCATTCTGAAGAGGAAACTTTTCACGGAAAACTGTACTCAAGGCTTGAACTATTAACTTTTCCTATGCAACAAAGCTTGCTCTTAGCAGTCACCTCCTGCAAACATGCCTTGGAATAACAGGTTGGCTCTTAAATGAGTGGGTGCTGAGTCTAAGGGAGGATGTTAAGAAATAAGTCAAAAGTAGTACCTACCTTTCATTGCTTTTCAAGCATCTACCAGTCTAAAAGTTGATTTTATTGGCTGTCAGGATTATTTATTCTGATGACACAAAACACTGTCAGTGCTTCCATTCAGCTATAAGCTACTTGTGTTATGGTGGACACCTCTCAGATTTCCAAAGTAAATAAAAAAACAAATACTGACAGCAAACAAAGCATTGTTAAAACATAGGAACTATTTCTTCTTTGTGAAGCAGGAAGCAACCACTGGTATCGAGGTGCCCCTAGTTTTGCGTTCAGATACTTGTCCTGATTTCCCTTCTATTATCAAAATATATTGAAGGAACTTTCTAATATCCTTGCAGACAAGTAATGGTTCAATTAAAATTGAAATAAAAAAGAAAATTGATAAAGACAAGTTGTACTTTAAGATCTTTGAGATGTCCTGAGCATGTAAGTGACATCTTAGTGTAATCTGCTCTCATGAGACCCCACCTGGAGTACTGAATCCAGTTCTTGTGCCCCTAGCATGAGAACATCAAACTGCTGAATTTGGTCCAGAGAAGGGCCACAAAGATAGTCAGAGAACCTCCCCTATGGGGACAGGCTGAGACGGTTGGGGCTCTTCAGCTTGAAGAAAAGAAGGCTCTGAGGTGATCTTAAAGCAACCTTCCAGTACCCGAAGGGGAGTCCACAGTGAAGAATTTTTACAGGGGCTTGGAGTGATGACAGAGAATAGCATTAAGCTTGAGGGCAGATTTTAGACTAGATGTTAGAAAGGAGACTGTGGAACAGGTTGCCCAGAGAAGTCATGGATGCCCCATCTCTGGAGGTGTTCAAGGTCACGTTGGATGAGGCCTTGAGCAACCTGGGCTGTGACAGAAGTGTTGAAAGGAGATGATCTTTAAGGTCCCTTCCAACCTCAACCATTCTCTGAATCTATGAATCTGGAGTAGTTGCATCTCACTTTCTTTAAATGTGTATAACAAAACCTATGGTTAGAATCATGAAGACTCTAGTGATTTGATTCCAGACTTCTAAATTCCAGTACAATGTCTACTACTCTTAAAAATTAGAGACTTCCCTTTACAAACACTTAGGGGAATGTCTATAACAAACTGAATGACTGAATTACAGTTGTTGTTCTTTTCTGCCTCTGAATGCCACGAGTTATTTGTGCTTATGTAGAACATACTATATAGTATTTGGTCAAGTGATTAATTTCCTACAGAATTCAAAATCTTCCATGATTCCACCTTCTCCAAATCTAATATAAATTGATGAGATTTTCTAGAATGTGGGTATAAATTTATCCAGAATGGTTTCTGGATGGACCAAGCTTTTTCTGAGTTAAAAACATTGTTGCATGCACTGCAGTCATAACTGAGAAATTTATGATGGAGAGCAACTGATAGGGTAATTGAACTGCAAAAAAAAAAAATACCCATTTTATATAACTGTTCCATTAGATTGTGTTAAGCCAGGGTTTCTCTTCCAGAACTGTGTTCTGGAGTTCTCTAGGCAGAGGAAAAAAACCTGTTTGAATGAAACTGTAGGGTTTTATTGATATAAAAGCTTTGGAATCACTACTATTATATACAGATGTTCAACTTTCTCCACATTATATATTTGTCCTAGTAAAAACTCATAGAGTAGTGTTAATGAAACATACCTTTATGTCCTTTAAACAGTAGGCTGTGACACTATTTTAAGTGATTCTATGTTATAAAAAGCTCTGCAGCAAGATTAATGTTACAAAATTGACAGAATATTATAACACTGTGAAGATGGTAAATTTGAAACTTTCCATTATGTCTTAATGAATACGATGGGAATCATGAGGCTGTGTCTGGTGGTTGCATCATGTCTTTCAGCTGGCTCATAAGGCTGTTTCCTTCATATAAATTAACCTTTAGTCCTGCTTCGTTTACACTTGATAATGTTTTTCAATGTTTTTAATTTGGAAGATACAAATTTAAAGTGTGCTTCTATTCCGAAAAGCAATGATGTTAAAATAGTAGCAGCAACCTCAACAGAATCACTGCCTATTTGCAGAGGCATAAATGCTTGGGAAAGCACCAAGACTAAATTTTAACTACATTTCTCCTCAAAGTGCATTGCAGAGTCAGGAGAGATACTGAAGAATAAGCAGCGTGCTCTCCTAGCTTGTAAATCACCAGTGGAATTGTTAACCAACCTGTAGCTGCAGGCCTACATTTTCCTCTCCTGTGCTGCTTCATTGAAGGCAACGGGCCAGTTTTGTCACTTCTCTGACAGGGTATTCAGTTCAGTGTGTTAGGACAGGTAAATTTGAAATTGGTGATATTTCAAAGCTGAAGCAAAGGTCAGAAATTGATGCACATAGCCTATTGCTGATGTGCAAGTCAGACAGAACAATCTGAGGGTTGAGGTGATGGCAGTTGTGAAAACACTTTTTTTTCCCCTCAGAGCCGAAGAAATGTGAGTGCTGATAGCTGCAGAAGCCCTCAGTGCCATTTTGGAGGACTTTTGAGAATGTGATGTAGTCAGATTTTCAGACCCATTGGAAGGAGTGAGTTGAATGTGCCATAATTTTCATTGGCTTACTTTTTGCACAGATGTTATGTAACACCTTGCACATTGCTCTGTTTCCCAAGGTGCATTTGGCTTTTAAGGCACAAGTCTTTCACGTCAGTGTCTTTTTCTGCTTGTTTCAAACTGTCCTGTGCTAGGTATTCAATTATCTATGATTTTTTTTTTTTTTAAACTGCTTGACCACAGGTACAGTTTAGTGGTGCAAATACATTTTGAAATTTATGTGCATCTTTCAACAGCAGGTTGAGCCACCAGAGTAAAGCTTGATAAATTCTGCAGACTTCAAGAACTAAGAGAAATATATTTGCTTGTTGGATCTGATGTTACTATATAAGGTTGTGATCCAGGTTTGGGAGTCTACACAAATAGCACACATTCCAGTGTTGCTTTTAAATCTGTTGCACAGCTCCATCCTAGTGCCATATTAGTCTTCTTAAATACATGCAAGACTGTTGAGAGTAAGAACATTTCGTTTCTATACCTATGTTTATGTTTTTGGTAGATGCTTATTGTGAAGATGTGATGGAATCAGTATAATTATATCATCAATATCTTCTGCATAGACTTTGTATAATTATATTTGAATTAATAAGTGTCTGGACTTAATGATGGAAAGTTCTGAAATTTCTTAAGTCCCTTCCCTACCCATCGACTCCTTTAATTTTTAATTATTCAGGTCAATGAAAATGCAGCTTTCCATCCAACTTCATGGCCCAGGATCTACATGGCTTAAAGTGCAACCACTGTGAAACTGATAAACATCAGTTGTACTGAGTTCATATGCAACCATACTGGGAAAATATATTGGCTTGTGAAAAGGAAAGAACATACACTTCATATCTGCTAACAGTGTATTTTTGTGTGAAATTTCATTTCTCTTATGCTTTGAGATAGACTTGTAGGTTAACTATACATTTTTCAGTATAAATATTATAGATTAAGAGTAGGAAGTTGTGAATAGGAGGTTTTAAGTAGCAGCAGCAGCAAGGAAGGTGGCAGAAATGGGTGCTGAGGTGGAGGACTTTGAGATGGCTGAAGATAGGATCAGGAAAAGGGTGTGTGATGTGGAGATAGAGTTGATGTGCCATGGTATAAACTTTCAGACAGAATTGTGAGTTTTTGCATGGCATACATTGGCCTTGTACTATCATCAAATTTTGTTGAGATCTCAGGCAGTCCTCTGTTCCTCTATTGGTTCAGGTAAAGGATAGCTGTTGCCTTTTTTCTGAATGGTGGCAGAAATTTAGGCGAGTCTAAAAGTGTACTGTAGGGGAAAATGGGATTTGACAACTAAACCAGAGCTCAAGGATATGGGTTATTCTCCCAAAAGTTAAAAATTTGGTGCAAGAAATCTCTGTGAAAAGCATTCTGAAGGACAAAAGTCTTCTCCACCAAATGATGCTTGTAGATCTGGGCAATCCTGTGTGTGGAATGGATCAGGATCACTATGAAAATAACTATTCCTCATTAAACTCCGTGTGGATGCATTTATTTGTACTCTTTGTAAACCACAGTCTACTGCTGCTGCTGTCACCAACCAGGTCATGACAAGTGGCGATACTGCAACCTCTTCTTTACGGAACTGTGAGTGGGTGCAAAACACCAGGAAATCAGCAGCAACCCTCTTCTTATCTTGTGTTGAGTAAGAGCATTCAACATATCTATATATTGTCAGACCCCACCTGGAGTCCTTTGTGCAGTTCTGGAGCCCCCAGCACAGGAAGGACATGGAACCGTTGGAGCGGGTCCAGAGGAGGCCACAAAGATGCTCAGAGGGCTGCAGCAGCTCTCCTATGAGGACAGGCTGAGAGAGTTGGGGCTCTGCAGCCTGCAGAAGAGAAGGCTTCCAGAAGACCTTGTAGTAGCCTTCCAATATCTGAAGGGGGCCTACAGGAAGGCTGGGGAGGGACTATTGACAAGGTCTTGTAATGACAGGACAAGGGACAATGGGTTTGAACTGATAGAGGGAAGGTTTAGACTGG
>VWYK01122926.1:10000-13300 GCA_013399775.1 Semnornis frantzii
TCCTAAAAGTTAAAAAAGTGGCAAATTTTGAAGTCGGAATGATAAAATTGTTAAACATATCCAGAAGGATGTAAAATGCATCTATGTAGCAATAAATACATGCCCATAACATCACATGAAATATTATGTCTAAATATGAGGGCTTTCAGCCCACATTGAGCTTCAGGACTAAGTCACAGGTGACTTAAAGTCACAGGTGATGGAGCTTTCTCTGTGTGTTTGTGTGGATATGTTGTTTTAGATTTGATTTAGATTGTGTATTTGCATACATAAATGAGGTGATGTAGTCATTAGTATGCCTGAAAATGATTGTTGCAGAAAATCAAATGCATCACCACCTTCCCTGGGCTGAAAAAACTGGAACCGAATCTTCTCCAGTCTCCTGTGTTCAGATCCAAAACCTCCCTGGCTCCCTCAAGAGCCCTACCTGCATGAGAGCTCCCAGATCTGACCTAGAGGAGTGCGGAATATTTAACTGGCAAATAATTTTATAGGCTAGATCAATTTCCCTACTTTAAAGCTGTTGGGTGGTTTTGAAACATTTCTCTGTGGCTCAAAAAGCTGTTCAGTAGGCCCAAATATAAACTACCCAGTAAATCCATGAGCTTGCAAAGATGCTTTGGGTACTCTGCTTCCTCATTAGTGTATGAAGCTGCAGGCCATACTTGAAGTCTGCCCCTAGATGTTAAACACAACATGAGCTAATTTATGACAATATATAGATGATGAGAAATTTCTTGGTAGGCATGGAACAGCATTTAACATTAAAGTGTGAATTTTATGCTAGGGTGTTAGGCATTACAGCTAGTTAGAAAGATTTATATTTTAAATTGATTAATTAATTAAATTAATATTTAATTATAATTAAGCATTATGTGTAGTCCTTCTATTCCTTTTCTTTGATGTTTTGATGAATTGAAGGGCTACATGCTGAAGATCCTGATTAAAAAGAAAAAAAAAAAAAAGAGAGTATGCAGACATCTCTGTGTAACAATTGGGTATAACCTCAGCAATAATATTACTGACGAACATTTTTGCAGTAAATTCAGACTTTGTTACATCCTTCAGCACATACACATTCTTCATCGAGTGGTTAGGATGGGTTTCCATTCTGCTTTTTCTGATTTTGGTTTTTAGTTTTTTAATTTAAAAAAAAAAATCTTTAGTTATAATTAGAGATAGCTAGAACTGAGCCCTAAAAAGAGGCACTGAAATTATTTTGCACCCTAGATACTGTCTTGACATACTTTCATCAGCAGACCAAATTTTCCAAGAAGACCAAAACCCTGTCAAATTTCAGTCTTCCTTTTGTGACTACATTTGGGTGACAGAAAATAACAATACACTGTTTGTTTTATTCTGAAATGGAGATTAATATGTGCCAATCACATTTCGTAGCCTACCTGGCAGATGTTGATCAGCATTTCTATGATTGCATTTTAGAGGCAGATTTAGGTTCAAATTGCCTTGGAAATGTTGAAGGATTTTTTTGCCTTCTTGTAGCTAGAGGCCCAGGGACTCCTGCATGACAGTAACTATAGTGGGGAACTGTTGTTTGCCTGGGAAAGTCGCAGGTGGGAGAGGACAGCTGGTCTCTGCAGTGCTCTCCGGGGAGCTCCCGCTCATGAGATGGTCTCCTGCTTACATTAATGGCATCCAAAGTTAACCAAGGCACTGTACTCTTCCAGGAAGCCCACGTAATAGTATGCCTGGTTATGTGGGAATAAAGAACACAGAGGTTTCCATCCCTCTGTCTTCACAGGAGGACTTGGTAATTTGACACCTGACCTCTTAACCCAGCCGTCTTTTGTAGAAACTACATTTCCTTCCCCACAGGGAAGAATTTGAAGGAGACTGTTAGTTTCAATGAATTCAGCATCATTGCCCCACCAGCCCCTTCTATGCTCTTACTGGAAAAGGAGACAATGTGGCTCCAAATGACTAATACAGTTCTTTTTGGTGGTTCTTTTTTAAAAAAATAACTTAAATTTTAGGCTTATCTGAAGTTATTGAGGTCTATATCTGAGGTTAACGTTATTAATTCATAATGACCTTCTCTGTGGCCTTCATGGGCTGAGATTGCTGTGCATGTTAGTACATACTGAGTAAAAATACTGTGGTGAGAGGATAGACTGTATTTATAGAAAACAGGGCAAAATCCTAGCTTCTATTAAAAAAAAATTAAAAAATAAAAAGGGAATGCTAAAAAGAGAGCATTTACACACTTTTAATGAGTGTCGAGCTTGCCAAAATCTCTCAAATTGGTCCAGAGGTTTGGAATGAAGAATTATCGTTTGAAGATGAACAATATGAGTTCTGCTGCAATTTCAGCAGCAATCCCCAAACCTGTTTTCTTTATCTCATGAAAACTTTAGAAACATAAACAGTGCTGAATTGCCACTGCAACTGAATAATGTGGCTTGTATTGTTGCCTGGGCTCTACTGTATATCCAAGAAAATAATTTAATACTTATTAATAAATAGAAGGTAACTAAAGTTGACCGCAATCGAGTCTGTTGAAAATTTCTTAGTACCCTTAATTTGTTAGTAAATTCAATATATTTTATTTAAACAGAATCATATATACAGTATATTAACTTTTTTTTTTTTCCCAGGCAATCTTTACTCAGCACAGAAAGGCCAGATGTATGGGAATTGTAAAAAATCAGGATATGCATAAAAACTGTTCAAGTGCATAAAGCAGCCCCATCTGGAAGACATCTAACAGAAATGAAGTTGTACAAAACCATTCCATTGATAATAAAGCTAATTTTTATGGGTCTGACAAGTATGTAATTATGTTCAGTGGTGCTTTTCAGATTTTATCACAGTCAATAAACCGCAGTGGTAATTTCATTCCCATTTGACATATTTACATGGAAACATTTGATTGGAGGAATTAGTAACCCTGAAAGCCTTGATAGATATGTTTTAATGATCTGTGACCTCCGCAGTCCCTCATCTGTTTATTGTTGCAACAGGCGAGAAGTCGTTCCTCTGTGACCTCTGTGGCTTTGCCGGCGGGACACGTCATGCCCTCACCAAGCATCGGCGGCAGCACACAGGTCAGTGAAGCTGTCTTTACTCTCTGCAGTGTTTTCTCCAGCGAGGGACTCCCTCTGCGCTGGGGAACGGCACGCTGCGGCACCAAGAATACATCAGCTCATTGTTGGCTTTCTGGTCGGTTTTGTCAAACCAGCGTGCCCAAAGCCTGCAGCAGATCTGTTAGCTGGGAGTTTGAATAATTGTTTGGGGCAGGGAGGGAGGGGATGTGTTTTGCTTTTTTTTTTTTTTTTTTTT
>VWYK01122926.1:13398-23987 GCA_013399775.1 Semnornis frantzii
TTTTTTCCTTTTCCCAAGGCCCAAATAGATTACCTACTGTGAAGATTTTGCAAGAGTCTGCTAGAATGTCCCTGGGTGAAAATTAGAGACTACATATAGATTAATCCATTATTTTGGACTGAGACATAGTTGAAAGCTAGTGTGTTGTTTCAGTTGCCCTTTTGTAATTTTAAGATACTTTGTAATTAATAGGTGCAACTTTAAGAGTTACCACATGGCTGGCATGTAAAGCAGGATTTCTCTCCCAGAATTAGTAAAGCTTTTCTACTGCCTAGTTATAAAAAATTTATATCAGATAAAATTAAATTGGTTCTTTGCTTCACAAGACCAGAAAAAGTGTTAAGTATTAAACATTTATTAATATATTTTACCTTAATTGTGCTTTTCAGGAGTTCCTTGTAAGCGTTTGATTATTTGAATACAATTTGTTCAAACCAACACAGAAGTGTTGCTACTTAAGCCATTGTAGTTTTTGGTTTATTGATTGTCATAATGTAATATCATCAGGAATTGCTGTGTGAATTAAGTGACCATTGTCTAATGGACAGTGGAAAGAAATGGCTCACAAATGAGAAGCTGTACTTGTTACATCATGAATTTTCCATGGATTTTGTAAAGGAATCTCAGTTGGAGATTTTATTATGTCTCTGAATAAACTAATCGTGATTCAGGACATGCAACATCTAAGCATGTACTTTTCTGGAGAGCAGCTTCTCTCTTTCTTAAGAGCCTGAAGCCATTCTTTCCACCCTGTTTTTAGTTTGTTAAAGCAGCCATATTTGGAAGACAGTCTGATGCTTTAAAAAAGATGGGGGTTTCAACTTGAAACAGATAAGAGCTCTCTCTCTCTCTCTCTCTCTTTATATATATATATCCATAAAAAGTGCAGGGCCAAATTCTGCTTACACGTCTAACTGTAATCATACCTCCAGAATTTTTCTTCTGGTAGCAAGGAGCATACATTTGTGTGAGAGTACTACCACAGTCAGTTCTCATTCGCTGCAGAAAGTTTGGATTTTTAGTGTCCAAGAAAATGCATTATAGTAAATGCAAGTTCTCATAGTGTTACTCTCTCTGAATGATACCAGGAGCAATGCAACTTCTGGCATAGATGTTGTATGCTTTAGTTGTAACTAAGAGTTTAATTTTTTTTTTGAGCTTTGAAGAATTTTCACATGTTGGCTGAAGTTTAGTAAATGTAGGATAAGAATGGATTTTTATTTTTTTCCCTTTAGCAGCAATAAGTTCTTGTTATCAACAAGGTGGGAACTACTTTTTGGTTTTTTATTGGCCTGCCATGTGGCTCACTGGGATCATGCCTATGTCTATGACTCACAGTTAGTACAACCATACAAATGGTCATTTCAGAGTGGAAAAGTGCAAAAAATACTTGTATTTACCCTTCATGACTTTATCCAAATGCAGATCTGGTTCCTCAGAATGGAATGATTAGTTATATGTTTCTATTTTTATATAAATAATAAGCAGATAGAAAAAGTATTTTGTTTCCTGGTTCACGTGGCTGTGTTCCTGGTGAAAAGCTGCCCAGGTTTCCAATGGCATCTTGCCCTTCTTTTGCCAGTATGGTAGACTTTTCTGCCTTGACCACAGGGATTCACAGCTTATAGATCATAAACCTTGCATCTAACATGCATAACTTTATATTTTATGTCAGGACTGGAGGCTCATTATTAATTTGCTATTAACTTTATGCTATACAGGATGGTATCTCAGAAGCAGAGGGATCTATCTTTTTGGCATGTATCTGCCTCTCTGGCACAAACAGACATGATTCTTCAGCAGAAAAATTAACTGCAGCTTTTGTTTCAAGGAGAATGACACAACCCACCTTTACCTGCATTGGTGCACTTACACGAGTTCCCATGTGTTTTCATCCAGTGCACAGCTTTATCTCAGTCCTTAGCTGCATGCACTCCTCTTTGTACCTCTATTTTTTCTTCTGTGTCCCCAGTTGGCACAATTTTCCTAGAGCAGAATGCCAAAGCAAATTACAATCATGTTTGAAAGGGATAGGTATCAAAAATAGTCTAAATGGCTTAAATAATTCCCTACTGTAATGCAAGCTGTCTAGAGGGCTGACACAGAACATCTTCCAATCCAAGATTTACTTCTATCACCTGTCAGAGACCCTTGATTCAAGGGCAAAGGAGCAAATCCTCACATGTAGTTGAGGAGTCTTAACCGGCTTAACAAACCTCCTCTCATGCCAACCTCAAGGCCCAGGGTGTCCTGACACCCCAGAGAAATGTTCAGCTGCTGATAAATATTTGACACAAGAGAGGACTGCCTGTAGGACCAGCCACTTAGGCTTTTGATGCTCTCGATTCTGGTATTTCTTACTCTGTTCCTCTCTTTTTCAGATTAAATTACTTTAGGTAACTGGAGAGATACCTTTACCAGTGAGAAAATCTACCTGAAGATGGGAAGATAAATAATAACATTGCAAATTTTAGCGTGGGATGAATTTAGAATTAGTTGAATTCCACAAAGAATTTAAGCCATTATCTGAATTTTGTGATTAAAAAATAGTAAATAACCTCTGCATTAGCTGTCAGAAACATGTACACACACCCCAAAGAAACATATAATATATCATTTAAAGGTTTTACCTTAATCTTGATCAATTAGGGGCTTGCATAAGAGAAAACAAGCAAGGATAATTATTTCTGGCTTGAAAACTTGGAAACGTTTAATTCTTAGATTTAAAAATGTAATGTTTGTGTTCTGGTCTCCTCTTTTGTTTGTCTGGCTTTTGGCATCGCTCTAGTTTTTATAGACTCATAGAATGGTAAGGTTGGAAGGGACCTCAAGGATCATCCAGTTCCAACTCCCTACCATAGGCAGGGACACCTCCCACTAGCACAGGTCACTCAAGGCCTCGTCCACCCTGGCCTTGAACACCTCCAGGGAGGGAGCAGCCACAACCTCCCTGGGCAACCTGTGCCAGTGTCTCACCACCCTCACTGCAAACAACTTCCTCCTAACATCCACTTTCAATCTCCCCTCTGCCAGTTTAAACCCATTGCCCCTTGTCCTGGCATTACAAGACCTTGTCAATAGTCCCTCCCCAGCCTTCCTGTAGCCCCTTTCAGATACTGGAAGGCTACTCTAAGGTTTCCTGGAAGCCTTTTCTCCAGGCTACAGTGCCCCAACTCTCTTAGCCTGTCCTCATAGGAGAGCTGCTGCAGCCCTCGAGCATCTTTGTGGCCTCCTCTGGACCCACTCCAACAGTTCCAGGTCCTTCCTGTGCTGAGGGCTCTAGAACTGCACACAGGACTCCAGATGGGTTCTGAGGAGAGCAGAGTAAAGGGGCAGAATCCCCTCCCTTGCTGTGCTGGCCACACTCCTCTTGATGCAGCCCAGAACTCAGTTGCTGTCTGGGCTGCATGCATACATTGTTTTCACCCCTTATGATTGTTTTCTGGGTCTTCATGTAGCAGCTGGCTCCCTCCAACAGTGCTGGTCTGTCACAGCCTTTGTTCTCTTGCATGAAATTCTTTACTAGTCCTCCTGCAAATTGCAAAAGCCCAATCCTCACCTTCTTCACAACGGCAGTCTACAGTAGCTTCTTGCATGTTGGCTATGGTGGAAACTTTCTGGGAATCACAGATGCACATTGCTGTAGTAGAGTGTTAGAGGGTAAGGACACTGCACAGCAGTTCTGTGGGAGTCACTCTGAACCTATGGAAATGAAGAATTGTGTCTTTGTTCAGATATTTTCATGAATTTTTGAAGATGGCAGCTTATATTGTACAGATCACTGTATAGTTGCTTCTTCTCCTCACTCATTTCAATCTTGCACTTCTCAAGACATTTATAGGTCAACATAATAAAGAAAGAAAATTTAATAATATATGTGTTTTTATCCAGATGAGTGACTCACTTTGTGTTTCTATTTCTCATGTGAACTGCTCTTTGACTTTAATGTGTAGTTACATTACTTGGCATTGAATTTAATGTGTAATGTAGCCTCTTCCCTTCAACTTCACCACAGCTTAAAAAAATTATAATGTAGCACAGTAAAAAGACTTATTGCTCTTTTCAGCAAGAGGAGAGGTGAAATTTGAAGAGTATCTTGTGTAGTTCTTCCTTTTCTGTTTATGCCAGCATTTGCAGCAGAATGTTGAACTTGATTATAGCAAATCTTTGGCCAAAAATGACACCAAAAACTTGGTTGTGTTAAAACTTTCTCTCTGCTTAAGAGAAATGGAAGAGTTTTCCTCCCCATTTCTGAGCATACAAATGTCACAGCAACCCTATGGAATCTACAGGGTTTCTCATAAGAAAGCAAGAAATCAAGGATGTACTTATATTTATGTCTTAAATGCAAAAAAAAAGTTGACCAGACTTAAAGCAAGCGGAGTTTAATATAATTCAGGTTTCATTAGCAAGCCTTCTAAGTGCCTCTCTGGGGAACAGCCTTAACAAACACTAGAAATAGTTGGAAATAAGAAAAAAAATCCTGGTACATGCAAGCAGATGGCTGCATTTTGTGGTCTACTCGTTCCTTAGGTCACATGAAACTTAGAGGATTCTTTCTGTGCTGCTCAAAACATCATGTGAAAGAGAAATAGGTCTAAAAGTGATAGTTTCCCATTGAGATAACTGGAGTAAGATTTCTTCCATCTTACTAAGACTCTAATTAGTTGTTTAAGACTTGCAAATTCAAGGTAGCATTTGATTTATTTTTTTTTTCTTCACTTAGGTGAAAGCTGGGCCCTCTATAACTCTGTATCTAATCTATAGGCAGAAATTATCTGGGCAGTTATGATTATAAATAAAAAATTCATTTTGCCATCCACAAATCACCAGGATTTATACTCTGTGTTATTTCAGTTTTCCTTTATAAGGTACATGTTAAGTACATAACTGCATAGAGAGAGTTCTGATTGCAGTAGCGTATGCTCTCTGTCCTAAAAAAGCTATCATCAAAGACAGAGAACTCAGGTGAAATCAGAGAAAAAAGGAAGAAAGAAAGAAAAACACAACTGTAATGGGGTGGAGGGGAAGCTAAGATAGATGTTATAAGAAGTCAGGGCAGAATTTGGAGAGGCAAGAGAAAAGAGAAGCCTTAGTCACCATCATTTGAGAACAGAATAAGTAGGGCTGATGAGGCTAACTGGTTAGCAGCAGCAGCAACAGCTAACTGGTTAGCACCAGTGCCTTTGACCAGTTGCTTCCCCAAACATTGATTGTTGGAGCTGAAATTTTCCATGTTTGGTGACTTGAACAGCTGAGACACTTCAGAAGTTGCTTGCAGTAGAGTCAAAAGCCAAAACAACTACTTGTTTGTTTGTTTTTGAGCTGCAGGTTAGGAAACACAGCTCGTTGAAAGTGCTTGTGTTAAAAACAAAATAAAAGTCCCCCCAAAATAGTGGATCCCTGAGCTTGGTATGTGTGTATTTCCTTTTTTTTTTCCCCTAAGAGCTTGTTGATCATTTTAGCATTTTGGGACACATATCCTTCTGTTTCATGGGGTTAGAGATAATGAGGCACAGGCAAGTCTTTTGTAATGGTAAAGTTGGGTTGGTTTGGGAGTTTTTAACCTTATTAATTTTTAAACACTTAGATTTTGTTCTCACAGTTTTGGATACACTATTTTATACTTATTAAATAGTATTGTTTAAAAATTACTGACAATATATATATTTTTTTTTAATTAGTGTTATTTTAATTTTCTATGAGTTATATCTTTGACTGGGGCGAGAGAAAATCCTCCTGGAATACATAGTGGTAGCCTGTATAAAAATAAAATTAAGTTTATTGCCTGAAATGTCTGAGGGCAGGAAGTGGGTGAAGAAAACTGGGACACAAAGGCTGGTGAAGAGCAGATAAAGCAGACAAAATCCCAAATCTGCAATGAGTAGGTCTGAGGAAGACTTAAAACAAACAGATAAAAAGAAAAGTACTGCTCCTACAGCTAAGAGGTTCTTCAGCACCCTCCAAACCAAGGAAATACCTCATCTTCTTTTAGATTTTTTTTCAGCTGTACCTATCAGAATGGCTAATTTTCCATAGAAATAAATACTTTTCCCCACATGCAGCTGCTAAGAATTACAAGTCATGCTAGGCTCTCTTCTTTCCTCCCAGTTTACTTGGCTTTTGTTGTGAGGTAATGCTGTGATGTATTTTTTGTCAGGTGAGATTTACACATAGTCCACTTGACAGGAGCAGTTAGACACAAGGATTTCCTAAGGAGAAACTTCCTGGAGCAGCAGGCAAGGATGATCATTTTTCTTTTGGTCACAGTGGAATTTGCAAGCCCTCCTGGTTACTGTGGGCCCTCACTTGTCTGTCAGCCCCACTGGCCCTGCCCCAGCATAGTAACAGAGTTTTACCTGATCCATCCTTCCCTGAATGGCAAACTAAAATTCTCCTTTCAGTTCAGATCTGTGAGGTGGTTGTGGGGTTTTTTGGGTGTTTTTTTTTGTTGTTTGTTGGTGGTTTTTTGTGGGGTTTTTTTGTTGTTGTTTGTTTGTTTTGTTTTTTTGTTTTGGTTTGGTTTTTTGTTGTTTTTTTTGTTTGTTTTGTTTTGTATTTTTACAGTGGGGGTAAATTGGCAAGGTTCTAATGCATTTTAAATGAGAGCAGTTAAAATGAGTATGTATGTTATCTAAAATACCTGTGGCTTTACTACTTAGGGTTGAAAATGTTGCTATCTCTTTTAATACCAGAAGATAAAATAAAGCAGGAACAAGAAATCTTCAGTTCAAGAACAGGTTACGTTGCTAGGGAGTCTGTGGCCTCCCAGAGAGTTTAATTGAAGCAGCAGCCAGTACCACTGAAGCTGCTGGGAGAATCAACTTCTCCAGAGCTGAGAGTCAGTCAGTGTCTGACAAGAAAACCCCATTTGGGGCAGGAAAGACATACTTTCTAGCAGTCTCAATTTGTCCAGCATAGAGGCTTCCTCATTGTGTCCTGCCCCTTCACCTTTGCTTGTCCCATGAAACAATAAATGAAAAATAGTGGCTGGTTTTCTCTGCAGCAGCTGCTAAAAGCAATTATTCCAGCTCTTTATGGAGCTTTCAGAAACCACTCAGTTGTCCTATACAGCATTACAGACAACAGAGAATCTTGCATTTCTTTTTTCCCATGGGTGGAAGGAAACACCAACAGCCTCCAAGAAGGAAAACTGCAGATTTGTCTCTCTTCTCAGAATTCTGGCAAGGTCTTTTGGAAGTCTTGAGTGTCTCATGCTTCAAGCAGGCTTGAAAAAAATCTCTCTTGAAGGCATGGCATTTTACCTTGTCTTCTGCTGGTGGTGTGTCTCCTGTCAGTCTGAAAAGCTGCAATCAGTACCTGCTAAGAGACTTGCAGCTGAATTTTGAAACTGCCTGTTGTAGATCTCTGAACATTCTACAAGGTAGGTGTCCATCTCTAGCAACTTTATTCAGGCTTCTTAACTTATGGATGTTGATTCCTCATGGAGTCTTTGGCATAAATACTTCTGAAGGCTTACCCAGTGCCATCAACTGGGAGGTGCTTTTTGTCTTTTCCATGTAAAAGGAAACCTGCTTCCTCCTTTAATGGTGACTGCATGTGCCTGTAAGCAGCATGGAATGGTTTTGGAGCAACCAGTTGTAAAACAGGATGTAGGTGTCTTAGCTAGCTATGAAAGGCTGTGTAGCTGACATGAAACTTAAATTTCTTAGTGTCTTCTAAGGGGTGGACCCCTCTGCTGGCACATAACTTATAAACTAGAATCACAGAATGTTAGGGATTGGAAGAAACCTCCAGAGATCATTGAGTCTAAAGTCTGGATGATCTTTGAGGTCCCTTCCAACCTTACCATTCTATGATTCTATGATCTGTTCTGTTATCTTGCTGAGCATGGAGGTGAGACTGACTGGCCTGTAGTTCCTTGGGTCTTCCTTGTCACCCTTTTTGCAAATGGGGGTTATGTTTCCCTTGTTCCAGTCAGTGGGAACTTCACCAGACTGCCATAACTTTTCAAATATGATGGAAAGTGGCTTTCAAGTTCTTCTGCTGAAATTGTTCAGAGAAGATGCGCAAGGGCAGAAAGATAGCAGGCAAGAGAGGGGAAATGGAGCACTGAGTTCTGACTCATACCCTTCATCCTGGTTTATGTGTATTATGTAATGGATAAGTTGAAAAATCCAGGAGGAGAGAAAAAAACAAAGATTCCTTCCTTCTGGAGATGTTCCTTTCTAAGCAGGCAGAGAATACAGGGTTCAGAGTGATTTATTGCCTTTGATCTCCAACAGTGTTCCTTCCAGGGCTGTTTGTGGGCTCAATTTCAACTAAAAATGTGGGGTGATAGGAACACCTGTCACCTGGTGGTAACATTTTCATGAAATAAGGTCCAGTAACGTGGTTACCCTGTTTGTCCTTTCTGCTGCTGTGTCACACCACTTGGGAAGTCTGCTAGCAAGTGATGTGCATCAGTCAGACGAAGAATAATATTTTGCAATAAGTAGTAATTACATCTGGAAATCTATTTTGTATTTGCAGTATTTATATGCACATGGACTAAAATCCATCTCAGGGGATATGCAATTTCGACTTGTCTCCCTTTTCCATTGATGAAAACTGATAATGCATATCTTCTCTTGTCACCTTCTAGGAGAGAAACCATTCAAATGTGATGAGTGCAACTTCGCTTCCACAACACAATCGCATCTGACACGACATAAACGTGTCCATACTGGAGAAAAGCCTTACAGATGTCCCTGGTGTGACTACAGGTAATGAGTCATTAACTAAAGCATGATGAGAGAAGGGTTAAGGTGATCAGATGAGGTTCATTTGAAGTCACCAATAAAAATATATTGCCATTAAAACACCATCAGGGCAGCAGTAATTGCGTATTAAATTAGGAGCTAAATTTAAAAACTTAGTCTTTACTATTTAGGTATTACTTTCTAAAGAAAAACAAATGATGGGAAACCTTTTAGTGTTAACACTGCAGTGCTAATGTTGAGTGTTTGCCTCCCAGCTGCTCTGGTGTCTGTTGGAATTCTCCATGGTAAGGCCACTTATCTGCATTGCCTTTTCAAATCAGTTGCAGTTTTGAAATTTTTCTCGGTTGAGTTGCAACCATTTCACCAAGAAAGAAAAAAGTCCTCTAAAAGGTTTAGCAGCCCTAAATACTCACCAGACACTTATTAGAGCAGGAACCAACTGAAGTTAGTTACAGTGCTGCAAAGTCTTGTTTTTCTGCTCCAGTTTTCCTTCTTTCAGCCAGGGTGTGAGAGTTGGTTCCATGGCAGAGTCTCCCATGTTGCACCACTCAAGGGTGATCAAAAATTGTGTGATCAAAAATCACATGAATGGGTAATTAAGATTACTTTTGGTGCTCATCCCATGTGCATTTTGTTCATTGTAGACTACTTATTAAATATGGTTAGGTCACATCTTGATTACTGTGTGCAGTTCTGGGCCCCTCAGTTGAAGAAGGATGTTGAGATGCTCGAATGTGTCCAGAGAAGAGCACCAAGGCTGGTGAGGGGCCTGGAGCACAGCCCTGTGAGGAGAGGCTGAGGGAGCTGGGGGTGTGCAGCCTGCAGAAGAGGAGGCTTGGGGCAAACCTCATTGCTGTCTACAACTACCTGAAAGGAGGTTGTGGCCAGGTGGGATTGGGCTCTTCTCCCAGGCAAGCAGTGACAGAACAAGGGGACACAGTCTCAAGCTGCACCAGAGGAGGTTCAGGCTGGATGTTAGGATGAAGTCCTTCACACAGAGTGATTGGCATTGGAATGGGCTGCCCAGGGAGGTGGTGGAGTCACCATCCCTGGAGGTGTGCAAGAAAAGACTGCATGTGGCACTTGGTGCCATGGTTTAGTTGATTAGATGGTTTTAGGTGATAGGTTGAACTTGATGATCTCAAAGGTCTTTTCCAACCTGATTAACTCAGTGTTTCTGTGATTCTGTTGCTTCAGAAATGATTCCTTACTCTTCTTAAACATACTTCTATAATCTTGAATCATTCTATACCTTGCAGTGAGGTGGCTTATCTGTGTGTACTGTAAAGGAATCCATAGAAGTCATCTGTGAGCATTTTGTAAGAGTTGATGTTAGAAAAAAGGTTCTTTTAAAATCAGTTGTATTTGCTAAATGGCATATCATTGTGTAATTAGGTGCACGTGCTGTGATGCATGCATACAAGAGGAGAAAGTTAAACATTTGATTATACCACTACAGCATTTTTTATTTTCTTTTAATGCTGAGCACACAACTGCAATGTTCTTTAGTATAAAAGTTTTATTGTAGTTTCCCAAAATAAGATTATATAGCAAAGCCTTGCTGTTTTCATAATGCCTGGTTTCACTCTATTTATGAGCTACTTCAGAGAAAGCTCCTACACAGAAAGCTTCTGCAGTGACCATGCAGTTTCTGTTAAAAAATTTCTGTTGCATTGTTCTGTGCTTGCAGAGTAAATGTTCTCTCAACTCTTCTGTATTGAACACTCACTAAATTACTGCCTAGAACTGCAGAGAACTGAGTTTGATAACCTTAAGGGGTTATCTGTTTCTGTGCAGTTACCTTAAGAGTCCTACTGCTTTTTCCCTTTCCCTTCTTTTTTTCATTTTTTCCCCCTTTCCCTTCTT
>VWYK01122938.1:0-23074 GCA_013399775.1 Semnornis frantzii
TCTGCTCAGACCTCACTTCCAATGCTGTCCCCAGCAGAGGCTGGCAGTGGCTGGAACCTCTGGCGCTGTGTGAATGCAGCCTGCGGGCACCATGCTGCTCCTCTGCAGCAGACTGATCCCAGCTCCTCTCCTCACATTTGTTTCTCTCTTTTACTTTGCCTACTTCTTGCTGCACACCACAAGCCCCAGGCCTTGTCCACCACCATCAATTAGGTGTCCCCAGAGCAAACTCTGCTTTCTCAAAGCAGCCTCTAAGGCCTTGCCCTTTATGTTGAGGTGTTCCAACCTTTTATCTGCTATGTGGAACAGGATCTCCCTGGAGGAGAAGGAGCAGGGTGTCACTGCTCTCTAGTTTCACCCTGAGGAACAGCACCATGACCTTTAAGGCAGCTTCCAGCCTCATCTGATCTGCCCAGCTAAGGTAGGGATGGTTTGTTGTAGGGCAGATGCTTGCTGACCCAAGGCTACTGTCCTCGTTTCTTGAGGGCCATCCCCATGCTAGAAGATCTGTGCCACCCTTTTCCTAGTCTCTCACTAGCTGGGTGACTGTCACTAGTAAAGGCAATGGCCTGTGGAGGTGCAGAATCCAGCTGGACACCAACAGCCTTTAGATTCATAGATTCACAGAATGGGTTGGGTTGAAAGGGACCACAAAGATCAACCAGTACCAACCCCCCTGCCATGGGCATGGACATGGATGAGGCCCAAGGCCTCATCCAACCTGGCATGGGAGGCAACAACACAGTGCAAGTCCTCTGAAGCTTCCAAAAAGAGGATTTGGGTTTATGTCTTCTCCTCAGACAGAAACAGGCTTCACTATGCAGGGTCCGTGCTGGTCCCAGTGCTGTTCAATCTCCTCATCAGTGCTGCAGTCACTGGGACTGAGGCACCCTCAGCAGGCCTGGAGATGGCACCAAGCTGAGTGGTGCTGTTGGTAAGGCTGAAGGATGAGCTGGAGCCATGCAGAGGGACCTGGACAGGCTGCAGAGGTGGCTGAGGAGAACCTCATGAGGTTCAAGAAGGCCAAGGGCAAGGTCCTGCACCTGGGTCAGGGCAGTCCTCAATATCAGTCCAGGCTGGGGGTGAGGAGAGTGAGAGCAGCTCTGCAGAGAAGGACTTGGGGTGCTGGTGGGGGAGAAGCTGGGCAGGAGCCAGCAGTGGGCACTGCCAGCCCAGAAGGCCAAGGGCAGCCTGGGCTGCATCCAAAGCAGCATGGGCAGAGATGGAGAGAGGAGATCCTGCCCCTCTGCTCTGCTCTGGGGAGACCTCAGCTGCAGGGACCCCAGCACAAGAGAGAGCTGGAGGAGATGGAGAGGGTCCAGAGGAGGCCACCAAGGTGCTCAGAGGGCTGGAGAAGCTCTGCTGTGGGCACAGGTTGGCAGAGTTGTGGCTGTGCAGCCTGCAGAGGAGAAGGCTGCAGGCACAGCTCAGAGCAGCCTGCCAGGACCTGAAGGTGATCTGCAGGAGAGCTGGGGAGGGACTATGGACAAGGGCTTGGAGTGCCGGGCCGAGGGACAGTGGCTTTGAGCTGGGGGAGGGGAGATGAGTGTGGAGATGAGGAAGGAATTCTTGAAAGTGAGGTGGGGAGACACTGGCACAGGCTGCCCAGGCAGGCTGTGGGTGTGCCCTCCCTGAGGTGTTCCAGGCCAGGCTGGAGGAGGCCCAGAGCATGCTGTGCTGGTGGAGGTGTCCCTGGCACTGGGTGGTCTCTAAGGTCCCTTCCAACCCAACCCATTCTGTGATCACTCCCAAGAGGGATCTACTCACCCCAGGTTATAAGCCTCAGAGCCCAGCCTGTAGGCTGTGGCCAGCTTGTTGATGGACTCAGATCCATGCCTGTAGGCAGCTGAGCTGCTGCTGCGCGCCTCAGAGTGCAGCGTGTGGGCAGCAGAGCTCTGCCTGGCCGCAGAGTGCTTGTAGGCCGCGGAGCTGTGGCTGTGTGCTGAGGAAGAGTCCAGGCTGAAGGCCGAGGCCTGGCAGTAGCCCACGGAGCCGCGGCTGTAGGCGGCAGAGCCTTGGGCATAGAGAGCAGAGCTGCTCTTAGCCTGCCGGTGGTACTGGCTGAGGGTGGAGTGCAGCTCTCGGTGGCGGTAGGCACGATCGTAGTGCTCCAGCTGCCGCTGGTAGAAGGGCAGTGACAGCATCACGGCGGGCGGCCCTGGGCAGTGCTGGGCGGCAGCGGGCGGCTGGCTTTGGAGGCACAGCTCTGGTGGCTGGCTCTGTGGGACAGCACTGGAAGAGAGCAGGGAAGGAAACTTCAGCGCATAGGAAATAGAGCTCAGGACCAGGGAGTGCCAGTTGGGCTGGGCAGAGACCCTTCAGGTCATGGAGAACAACCACTAACCCTGCCCTGCAGGGCACCACCAACCATTGCCCTTGCACCACATCTCCACAGCTTTGAACCCCTGGGGACACCACCACTGCCCCGGGCAGCCTGGGACAGGCCTGCACAACTTTTTCCATGAAGAAAGTCTTCCTCATGTCCAATCTAAACCTCCCCTGCAGCAACCTGAGGCCATTTGCTCTTGTCCTGTGCCTTGTTCCTAGGGAGCAGAGCCCAAGCCCAGCTGGCTGCAGCCTCCTCTCAGGGAGCTGCAGAGAGCAATGAGGTCTCCCTCAGGCTCCTCTTCTCCACATCCCCAGCTCCCTCAGCTGCTCCTCCTCAGCCCTGCTCTCCAGACCCTGCCCCAGCTCTGTTGCCCCTCTCTGGCCCTGCTCCAGCCCCTCGGTGTCCTTCTGCGAGTGAAGGCCCCAAACTGAACTCAGCACCCCAGGTGTGGCCTCCCCAGTGCTGAGCACAGGGGCACAATCCCTGCCCTGCTCCTGCTGCCCACAGCATTGCTGCTCCAGGCCAGGCTGCTCAAGGCCTTCCTGGCCCCCTGGTTTGGATGAGTGACCATTCCCTCAGCCCAGAGGAGGTTCCACGCCCCGCAGCCCCTGCTTCCCCTCCTGGTGCTGGGACAGCACACAAGGGGAGCTGACAGGCAACAAACAAAGCCTTGCACCCTTTGCTCTGCTTCAGGGCTCAGGGGGCTTCAGATAAATCCATAAAGTCCCTCACACCTCAGTGCAGCTGAGGTAAATACAGGAAGCTGCTCTCACGTGAGCATTACAGACTGAGCTTAAAAACCCCTGAGGAGATGAAATCTGCTGTCAGAAGGCAGCACTTACCAGCAGCAGGAGGAGAAGCTGGCAGCTGGGTGAGGAGCAGAACAGCACAGAGAGAGTGAAGCCAGCAAAGAAAGAGGTGGTGGGGACCAGGGATAAGGGCTCCACTTGAAGGTCCAGAACAAAAATAATGCCTGCAGTCAGTGGAATGTCAGAGCCCCAGTCCAGGCCTTTTATGGCTGGGGGGGGATAAATATAGCAGTGGTGAGGAAGAGACAGACACCGATACCCTCTGCAAGCTCTGGGCACCGCCAGCAGGGTCTCACCAACAGCTCTGCCTCGGGACTGGCCTCTCAAACCCACACAAAATCATCACTCCCACTCAAAAGGCCTTCGGGGAGCCTCTCCCTTACATCAGATTTAGCAGAGGAAAACTAGCTTTTGTGTCAAGAAGCAGAAGGTAGAGACCAGGCCCTGTGCTGACCTTTGCCACGCTGTGGGACTATGAATGATTTATGGGCTCCTTCTTCTTTTGTATGGGGTCCTTCTTTTTGGGGGGACCTTGAACACGTCCAGGGAGGGGGCATCCACAACCTCCCTGGGCAACTTGTTCCGCTCTGAAAGTGTTCAAGGCCAGGTTGGATGAGGCCTTGAGCAACCTGCTGTAGTGGGAGGTGTCCCTGCCTATGGCAGGGGGTCAAAACTAGGTGATGAATCTACTTTTTTGGGCCCCTCACTCCCAGAAGGACACTGAGAGACTAGAGCAGGGCCAGAGAAGGACAACAGAGCTGGGGCAGGGTCTGGAGAGCAGGGCTGGGGAGGAGCAGCTGAGGGAGCTGGAAGTGTGCAGTTCAGGGCTTTAGCAGTGGTGGGATTGTGAAGAAGCTGGACTTGATGACCTCAAGGGTCTCTTCCAACCTCAACAGTGCCATGACTCCATGATCTGTAAGGTCTCTCCAACCCAGACCAGGCTGTGACACCATGGTTTCTAACACATGTATTCACCATCACTGCTGCAGCTCTGCAACTGCTGCTAAAGGAAGCCACACAAGGACCATTTCTCACCCGTTTCAGCCGTCCCTCCTTCTGGCTCCAGCAGGGACTCACAAGCGACCACAGCTGCCTCGTGACAGCTGGAGGGTTAGGAACAGCTGCTGCTGAGCTCCAGGAATTCCTGCTGCAGCCATTCCAATCTTTTTTCCTGTTGCTGTGCTGTTAGTGAAGCCCTCTTCAACAAGTGACATTGAAGGGAGCAGTGTCTGGTCTCAGCGGGATGCAGGAGCAGTGGGAAATCCAACCTGGAGCAAGGGAGCCAGAGTCACAGAACCATGGAATCACAGGATGCTTTTGGCAGGAAGAGACCTTTCAGATCATCCACTCCAGTCCTTACCCCAGCACTGCCAGGGCACCACCAACCCACAGCTCTCGGCACCACACCTCCACGGTTTTGAAACCCCTCCAGGGATGGGGACTCCACCACTGCCCTGGGCAGCCCTTTCAGGGATGGAATTGTTCCTCATGTCCAACCTAAACCTCCCCTGCAGCAACTTGAGACCATTTGCCTTGTTCCTAGGGAGCAGAGCCCAAGCCCAGCTGGCTGCAGCCTCCTCTCNCTTGTTGCGCCCCTGGGCTTGGCTCATCTCTCACTGCTGTCCAACAGCACCCCCAGGCTCTTTCTCTGCTGGTCAGTTTGCAGCCACCCTGCCCCAGGCTGTAGCGCTCGGGTGGTTGTCAGAAGCAGGCAGAGCTGTGCAGCAGCAGACCCAACCTACAGCGATCGGCGCCGTCTCCAGGGCCCCTCCTGCCCGCTGCGCTGCCTCAGCTGCCGCTGGGTCGCAGCCCAGATCGGGCGCTCCCTCTGCCGGTGGCAGCCGGTACAGCACCTGCCGCGGACAGAAGCGTGTCCCGCCCCAGGTCTGAGTTAAGAACCGAGGGGAGTAGCTGAGAGCTGTGGGTTCGGAGCAAGGAGCAGCCTGAGTCACTTCGTGGCCTATTCTGAAGCTAGTTAGGGGTCTAGAGAATGGACGCTCAAAGGGGTTTGTAAGTGGTGCGCTGGGTCCAGTGCTGGGCTGCCCAGTTCAAGGAGGCAGAGAACTGGTGGAGAGTCCAGGGCAGGCTGCAAAGCTACCGAAGGGCTTAGAGCAGCTCTGTGAGCAACAATAGCTGAGAACCCTGAGCCAGGAGCTGCTCCGAGGCCGGACACAAACGATAAGACCCGGCCCCAGTCCCGCCCCAGCCCCGCCGTTGCCTTACAAGGGCAGAAGCGGCTCTGGAATGCGGTGACGTCACGGGCGGTACCAACGCTCCGCTGCCGGGGGCGGACAACAGCGGAGAGTCCGAGCTCAGCTGCTCGGCCTCAGTCTCCCGAGGAGGCGGGAGGGGATCGGCGGGGAGAAGGAGCGGAACCGGCACCGAGGGCACCTCGTCCCGGCTCGGCCGCCGCCGCCCGNGCCCCCCGGCTCTGGGCGCGGATGGTAGCGGCCGCCCGGCCCGGCCCTTCCTTCCTGTCTCCCGCCGCCCCAGCCGCCGCTTCTTTTCTGCCGCGCTCGCAGCCGTTCCCGCAGCCCGCAGGTGAGTCCCGGGACGCGGGGTTTGGAGCCGGGGGGCTCCGGGGGAGGCGCTGGGGCAGCCCGGGGGGTCCCTTCGGCCTCCCGTCTCGGGGGCAGCGCCCTTCCACCCTTGTCTGGGCGCCGTCGGGGCCCTGGGGGTCCCGCAGGGGCCTGCTGGGCCTTCGGCTCCGGTGGCAGGGGGCCGCTGCTTCCCCACTCTCTATCCCCTTCCTGCCCGTGGCTAGCGCAGGGCTGGGGTGAGAGCCCTGCGGTGGGAAGCGGCGGCAGCGGCGCTCCTGCGCTGCTCCTTTGATCGGCAGTTACGGCCGAGGGGAACCTTCCCGGCACAGGTCATGTCCCTGCCGGACAGAGGCTCTGGTGACTGCCACACCATTATTTCTGGGGCAGTCTGGCTCCCGCACGAGCGTTTAGCAACATTTCTGGCCGAGGCACCCAAGGTGTCCCTCGGGAGCAGGAGGGATCTTTGCGGAGCTCGGAGGGCCTGGGTCTCGCCATCGCCTGCTGCTCCCGCCCGGGCTGCAGTGGGCGAGGGCTGGCGTCGGGCGCTGCCTTGACCCCCTGGGCACATCGCGGGGCTTGGCTTTGAGCGTGACTGTGAGTTAAGAGGAACTGCCTGTAATGAGCTCTAGAGCAATGGGCAGAGAGAGGATAAACACTGCTGCGTTCTGTGTGCAGGCTTCCTTGGGTGTGGTTCTTGTGCGGTGGCCTTGGGCACTCAAAGCATCCTGACAGCCACCTTGCAGGCAGAGAAGCTGGGCAGAGTGACCCAGGTAGCCAGCACCTCATCAGTGCCAGAGATGTGACTGGGGATCTCTGAACCCCAGCTGGTGAGGTGGGAAGGGACCTCTGGAGATCACAACCTCCTGGGCAGCCTGCTCCAGGCCTCCAGCATCCTCACAACAGCTTTCTCCTCCTCCTTCTCAGCTGGTATCTCCTGGCTTCCAGTTTGTGCCCATTGCTCTGTCCCTGGGCACAGCTGGCCCCAGCCTCTTGTCCCCCCACAGGTCCCTCAGCTCTTGCTGAGCATCGCTCAGATCCCTTCTGGGGCTGCTCTTGGCAGAGGGTTTGCACCAGGTATGTCCAGGTGCCCCTTCCAACCATGCTGGCATTCTGGGACTATTTTGAACACTGGGCACCACTGGAAAAATTCTGGTTCCATCCTCTTGCCCCCTGTCCTTTACCTACTGATCACAGCGTGGCTGAGGTTGGACAGGACCTCAGAGATCATCTGCTCCAACCCCTCTGCCATGGGCAGGGACACCTTCCACTCACCCAGGCTGCTCAAGGCTTCATCCAACCTGGCCCTGAATACCTCCAGGGAGGGCACATCCACAGCCATTCTGGGTAACCTGTGCCAGAGTCACTGAGTAGCTCCTGCGATGCTTCTCTGAAGCAGCACTTTTGGTCCCTGCCTCTAAACAGACCCAAGTTCACCACTGTTGGTGGGTCACAACATTTCCTGTCTTGCCTGCTTCAAGCTCTTTAGCTGCTCAGTTTTGTCTCCTTCTAGGGTTTATCTTTCCCTTTGGTGTTGCTCAGCTCAGCAAGCAGACATAGGTGAACAATCAGTGGGTTGAGTGCCTGACTCAGAGGAGGGCAGCTCCTGCTCCTGACATCATCCACAGCTGACATGCAGATAGCACAGGGTAAACACTTGGAGCTGCAGCACTCTGAACTGGGCTCTCTGGAGAACTGCTTTGATGTCCTCTTCCTGAACACCTTCCAATTTATCACCACCTTCCTGATGGACTTCATAGAATCCCAGAATGGCGCAGGCTGGAAGGGACCTCAGAGCTCCTCTGCTCCAAGCTCCTGCCATGCCCAGGGACACCTCTCAGCCAGACTCAGCTGCTCAGGGCCTCATCCAGCCTGGCCTGCAACACCCCCAGGCAGGAGGCAGCCACAGCCTCCCTGGGCAGCCTGTGCCAGGCTCTCACCACCCTCACACTCAGCAACTTCTTCCTCAGCTCCACTCTCAGCCTGCTCTGCCTCAGCTCCAAACCATTGCCCCTTGGCCTGGCTCAGACCCCCTCAGCACAAGTCCCTCTGCAGCCTTCCTGCAGGCTCCCTTCAGGCACTGGCAGCAGCTCTGAGCTGCCCCTGGAGCCTTCTCCTCTGCAGGCTGCACCCCCCCAGCTCCCTCAGCCTGTGCTCACAGCAGAGCTGCTCCAGCCCTGGGCTCATCTCTGTGGCCTCCTCTGGCCTCTCTCCAGCAGCTCTGTGTCCTGCTGCTGCTGGGGACAGCAGAGCTGGAGGAAGTGTTGGAGGTGAGGTCTCAGCAGAGCATGTCTCTCAGCACCACACCTCCATGGCTTTGAAACCACTCCAAGGGTGGGGACTCCACCACAGGGTCCAAGCCTGGACAAGCCTTTTGGGGAAGAAATTTTTCCTCATGTCCAGCCTAAACCTTCCCTGGGGCAACTTGAGGCTATTTCCTCTTGTCCTGTTGCTTGTTCCTGGGGTGAAGAGACCAAGGCTGAGCTGGTTCCAGCCTCCTTTCACGGAGTTGCAGAGAGGCAGAATGTCTCCTGTCCCCTCAGGTCACTCTGGCTGGGCACAGACTGAGCTATTTCAGAGCACCTGCTCACAGAGACCTGTTCCCAGTAGTGGAGCTTTTAACCAGTAGCTCCACATTTCAGAGTGGTCTTGGAGGTCAGAAGAAGGCTGCAGTTGTGGCCAAGCCTTGGCTGCCCCTGCAGAGCCCCGTCCCTGGGCTGTCAGCTGTCCTCATCAGTACCCAGCGTCAGGAGGTTGGATTTGGGTGAGCTGCTGGAGGCCAAAAGTCTGGGATAGCTTTGTGGTGAGAGGAGGCCATGAGGAGCAGCCCAGCCTGGGCAGGGGATGCTGCAGCTGCTATTTTTAGCTGAGGCTGCAGAGGACGTCAGCAGGAGGATTTAAAAGGGGGGGGATCAGCAGGGGGAAACCAGTCAGCCTCCCTGTGCAGAGACCAGCAGGGTCCCAACCATGGAATTTCCTTTCATGATCCAGATGCTCGGTGCAGCTTCTCAAGTCCCTGCTCCAAAGCAAGGTAAAATTGGCTTTTTTAGTCAAACCTCCACAAACTAACTGCTTTTGAGGGCTTTTGGGGGGCTTTTGGTGTTGCTTCCCCATGGAAGGGAGTCACTCTGCTTAATTCCACAAGGATGAAGCCCAGGTTGGTGGCTTCAGACTTGCTTTCCAGGGTCCTGACAGAAAATACCCAACTTGGGTCCAGCTGAGAAGCAGCCAGACCTCTATTGTGGCTCTGAGCAGCACTTCTGAGCCACTCATCTTAATTAAAACTATAAAATTAATTAATGCTTCAATTGCAAATTGTTGGTATTTCTCTGACTTTGTGCCCCTTGTCCTGTCCCTGGGCACCAGTGAGCAGAGCCTGGTCCCAGCCTCTTGCTCCCCACAGTTGCTTCAGCTCTTGCTGAGCATTGCTCAGCTGCCCTCTGGGGCTGCTCTCCTGCAGGCTCTCAGCCCCAGGGCTCTCAGCCTTTGCTGCTCCCAGAGCTGCTCCAGGCCCCTCAGCAGCTCTCAGCCTGCCCTGGGCTCTCCCCAGCAGTTCCCTGGCTCTGGCACTGGGGAGCCAGCACTGGCCCCAGCACTGCAGCAGAGGGCAGACAGAGAGGCAGCAGAACCTCCCTTGCCCTGCTGGCCACACTGCATCCTGAGACCCTCTGCTCTCTTCACAACAGCTCTTCTCGCAAACACCATTCAGAGTCTAAAATCCCTTTTTTTGGGTCTGGTTTGTTTGTTTGTTTGTTTTTGCCCTCCTAACTGTCCCTTTAGCAAACTGCTGGATTTGGTTAATGGCTGCAGGCTCAGCAGCCCAATGCCCTTAGTCATGGTAGGTCACTGGTGCCTCTGGAACCCCTGTCTTAGGAGGTCAGGAGTCTGGCAGATGCAGCCAGAGCATGGGCTTGGCAGCACAGCAGCTGTGTGAGCTCCATCTCAAGAAGCAGGCTTTGGTTTGCTTTCCACTGTAGGCTGCTGTTGGCCCACAAAGACAGTCTCCAGGTCCTGAAAGCCCTCACCTTGGCAGCAAAACATGTCTGAAGGGAAGGAGAGATGAAGTAAAAGTCTGCTTTGGGGTGATGGCTGCTGCTTTGGTCTGGCTGTCCCCCTGGGGCTTTTTTATGATTGCATAAGGCTAAAGCTTGGCTCCTCCCTAGAGCCAGCAGCCACCATGTCCAGCAAGAGGGCCAAGACGAAGACCACCAAGAAGCGCCCTCAGCGCGCCACCTCCAACGTCTTTGCCATGTTTGACCAGTCACAGATTCAGGAGTTCAAGGAGGCCTTCAACATGATCGACCAGAACAGGGATGGCTTCATTGACAAAGAGGACCTGCACGACATGCTGGCCTCCCTCGGTAAGGTCACCTCTGCCTGTCGCTGTCCGGCAGGTCTGTGCTGCTCTGGTGACAACAATTCCGCCTGGGCCAGCTCAGGAGGGGTGTGCCCAGCCCTCGGGTGACTGAGTCTTTAGGCTGGAGACTGGGGAGAAAGTCTTGACAGGGAGGGTGGGGAGACACTGCAGCAGGCTGCCAGGGAAGTTGTGGATGCCCCCTGCACAGGGCATCCACAAAGCCAGGCTGGATGAGGCCCCAAGCAGCCTGCTGTAGTGGGAGCCCAGGGCAGGGGGTTGGAACTGGGTGGTCTCGGGGGTCCCTTGCAACCCAAAGCATTCTGTGTGGAAGCTAAGCCAGCCCTGCCTGCCCTCCTTTGCAGGGAAGAACCCAACGGATGAGTACCTGGATGCCATGNGAGGAGGCCACAGGTGGGTGGCTGCAGTAATGGTGTCCATAGAGGCACAGAGTCAGTGGCTTGGAAGAGTCCTCTAAGATCACTGAGGCCAACTTTATACATTGCCCCAATTCTCCATGGCCCTCAGCACCACATCTTTTAAGCCCCTTCAGGGAGGGAGACTCCACTGCTGCCCTGGGCAGCCTAGGCCAGGCCTTGGCAACTGTTGTAGGTAGAAATTGTTTCTCATGTCCAACCTAAACCTCCACTGGTGCAACCTGAGGCCATTATCTCTCCTATCACTTGTTCCTTGGGAGCCCACCCCCCAGCTGGCTTCAGCCTCCTTTTGGGGAACAGCAGAAAGCCAGAAGATGTCACAGCTGTGTAACTTCTGCACCAGTAAGCACCTGGGCTCATAGAAGTGGTGATGGATTTAACTCTGAAAACTCTTTCTGCACAATAAAGGTCCTGCCTGTATCTGCTGTAGCTGGAGGTGTCCCTGCTGACTGCAGGGGAGATTGGACGGGTTAACCTTTGAAGGTCCCTTCCAAGACAGTGCAACCTGTGAAGCTGTTTTTGTTCAACCTTGGTAGTCAAATTCCATCCAGCTGACTTGTTGGGGGGAAGGGATATTGGTCAGTCTGGAGAAGGCTCCAGGGAGACCGTGGAGCAGCCTTCCAGTGTTTGAAGGGGGCTACAGTAGAGGTGGAGAGGGACTCTTGGCAGGGACATAGAGTGACAGGACGGGGGGTGATGGCTTCAGACTGGCAGAAGCTGTACTGAGATGAGACATGAGGAGGAAATTCTTCCCCAGGAGGGCGGGGAGGCACTGGCACAGATTGCCCAGGCAGGCTGTAGATGCCCCCTCCCTGCAGGTGTCCAAGGCCAGGCTGGATGAGGCCTGGGGCAGCCTGGGCTGGTGGGAGGTGGCAGGGGGCCGGCACTGGGTGATGCTGAAGGTCCCTTCCAGCCCAACCACTCCATGGCTCTGATCCCTCCGTCCCGAGGCCACCAAGGGTCCAACTGCTCTGTGTGCCTGCAGGCTTCATCCAGGAGGACTACCTGCGGGAGCTGCTGACCACCATGGGCGACAGGTTCACGGAGGAGGAGGTGGATGAGCTGTACCGGGAGGCACCCATCGACAAGAAGGGCAACTTCAACTACATCGAGTTCACGCGCATCCTGAAGCACGGTGCCAGGGACAAGGACGACTGAGCCAGCCCCTGCTCCTGACGTGCCTCCCTGCACGCCTTCCCTGCCCAGCTCCTGCCTTCCTCAGTCTATCAACTCTGAGCCATTTTAGGCACCTTCTGCACCTCTGTAATCAGACTGGAAGTGGGGGAAATCCAAGGGGGTGGGGAAAGGAGAGGGGGACAAAGCTGCTGGCCTGCCAAGGAGTCTCAGCCTGCCTGGGGAGCTGGATTTGTACACTTTTTGTAAGAACAAATGTTTTGCAATAAAGATTTGCTAGAGAGAGAAGTGTCTCTGGGCACTGCTGGGGGCTGCAGACATCTCCCACCTTGGGTTTCTGCAGTGGGAGCTGACAGGGGACACCACTTAACCAACTTAGCTGGGGCAGCGGTTAGGGAAGGGCCAGCAGAGAACTTTCTGCCGTTCCTCAGCAGACCTCAGGCCCAGTTCTACTCCCTTTGAGTGCCAACAGCTTGGGTGCAGGACAACTTCGTAAGATTCAACTAGGGCAACCATAGGGAGAAAACAGCAGGGACGAAGGGCTTGACTGCAGAACTCTCTCCATGAGCTGTGTCTTTATTTTTGGCAGGGGATAGCTGCTGCCAGCCCTCAGCAAGCAGCCTCAGCTGTCTGCACGTTCCACACAACATTTGCTGCTCCAAAATGGGCTCCTGGCTGGCTTTGTGCTCTGGAGGCCTTCCAGCAGTGAAGGGCTTGGCCCCAAGGTCTACATGACAGTGGAGGTTCTGGGGAAGGCTGAGCTGGAAGGACATTGCCCTGCTGCACCAACCATGGAAGTTCTCTCTGTCTTCCCAATGAGAGATCTTTGTTCTGTTCAGACCTCACCTCCAGTCCTGCCTCCAGCTCTGCTGTCCCCAGCAGCAGCAGGACACAGAGCTGCTGGAGAGAGGCCAGAGGAGGCCACAGATACGAGCCCAGGGCTGGAGCAGCTCTGCTGTGAGCACAGGCTGAGGGGGCTGGGGGGTGCAGCCTGCAGAGGAGAGGGCTCATGGGGGACCTCAGAGCTGCCTGACAGTGCCTGAAGAGATCCTGCAGGAAGGCTGCTGAGGGAGTCTGAGCCAGGCCAAGGGGCAATGGTTTGGAGCTGAGGAAGAAGTTGCTGAGTGTGAGGGTGGTGAGAGCCTGGCACAGGCTGCCCAGGGAGGCTGTGGCTGCCTCCTGCCTGGGGGTGTTGCAGACCAGGCTGGATGAGGCCCTGAGCAGCTGAGTCTGGCTGAGAGGTGTCCCTGGGCATGGAGTGGGTGTTGAAGTGGATGAGCTCTGAGGTCCCTTCCAACCCAAACCATTCTGTGAGGATCTCTACATTGACACAAGAGTTCCCTAACCACACAGGACAGGACACAAACAGTTCCACACAGATGGTGCCTCAGCTTCTCCAAGTTTTATAGTTGAAGCTCTTTTTAGCAGAAGGTCACCACTTTTACACACCTGTGGATGAGATTAATTCCCCTTCCCCTTTCAAGCTCACAGTAGCCAAAAAAACAAGGCCTGTGGAAGGCCATGGTCACGCTCCAAGCCAAGAGAATCTTTCTGTTAGTGTTTGAGACCACGACATCAGCACAGCTCTTGGAACAAATTGGTCTTGCTTGCTTAAAAGTCATCTGAGTGTTGTGAGAAATGTCTCTGATCTCAGCAGAGAAAAGTTTACCATGTACAAGGAGTTTCCCTCTCTGGAGAGCTTCCAGCCCCAGCTGTGCACTGTGCTGTTGGGCAAGCTGCTGCGGGTGCCCCGCTGGAGCAGGGCTTAGGCTGGGTGAGCCCCAGAGGTCACTTCCCACCACACCACACTGGCATTTTATGGAGGTTTTGCCAAGTAAACTCCCAGCTGCAGAACTGCAAAGCTTTGGCTTCACTCTGATGTGTTGTTTGGCTGCAGCACTGAGCATGCCTGGCCCCAACCTCTTGCCACCTCCAACAGGTCCTTCAGCTCCTGCTCCAGGCCTCCAGCACCCTCACAACAAACAACTTTCTCCTCCTCTTCCTGGCTTCCACTTGGTGACCCTTGCCCTGTCCCTGGGCACCAGTGAGCAGAGCCTGGCCCCAGCCTCTTGCCCCCCACAGGTGCTTCAGCTCTTGCTGAGCATTGCTCAGCTGCCCTCTGGGGCTGCTCTCCTGAAGGCTCTCAGCCCCAGGGCTCTCAGCCTTTGCTGCTCCCAGAGCTGCTCCAGGCCCCTCAGCAGCTCTGCAGCCTGCCCTGGACTCTCCCCAGCATTGCTCTGGGGAGCCAGCACTGGCCCCAGCACTGCAGAGTTTCAGGACACAAGGACAGTTGACATTGCAGCTCGGCAGCCGCTGTCATGGAAGCAGTGCTCAGAGACTCTGGATCCATTTCACTGCTGACCTCAGAGCTATCTTTAGATGCCTTGTTTCTAGGATCACCATTGTATGTGGAGAAACAGAACAGCACAGGGGGCTCAAACTGGCACGAGCTGTCTGTAAACACACACCTCTGTGACCTGCTTTTTCCCACCACGTGTTTCTGGTGGCCTTTGCTCAGCTGGGATGTACTTTGCAATACCTCTGTGAAAACACCAAAGGCATTAAGACAACCTCAGTCTAAATAACCTGTGAGCAACAATCAAAGCAGCCTCAGGGATGTTTTGGAGACCAGCAGCTACTCTGCTGCTGGTGTCACTGCTGCCCTATGCCTCTGCTTAGCCTCCTGACCTCATTTTGCTAACTCTACCAAAAGGAGACAACAGAAATGATCCAAGGGCTGGAGCAAAATCAATTCTTATTTGCATTCTATGGATACTGAAAGGAATATTCTTGGTGCTCAGCAAGAGCTGAAGGACCTGTAGGAGCAAGAGGATGGGGCCAGGCTCTGCTCACTGATGCCAAGGGACAGGGCAAGGGGCACAAAGTGGAAGCCAGGAGGTGCCAGCTGAAGAGGAGAAGAAAGTCATTTGTTGTGAGGGTGCTGGAGGCCTGGAGCAGGCTGCCCAGAGAGGGTGTGCAGTCTCCTTGTGTGGAGAGCTTCCAGCCCCAGCTGGGCACTGTGCTGCTGGGCAGGCTGCTGTGAGTGCCCTGCTGGAGCAGGGCTTGGGCTGGGTGAGCTGCAGGGGTCCCTTCCCACCACACCACACTGGGATTCCACTCTCCTCCATTCAGGTAGCTCATTAGAAAGTGACCAGGGCTTCATTTACCTCACTGCCAGGACGTCATCCACCTGTGAACTGCGCCGTCACCATCCGAGGCTTCAGGCGCAGGCGGCAGGCACAGCTCCGTTCGCAGCAAGGCACCTAAAGCCCAGCAGGCACACGCGTTACGCCGCTGACCCAGCTCCTCCAGACCCCCTCCCCCCAGACCCCCTTGGCGGTCCTCAGCCCGGAGCTGCCCCGTGTCCCTCCGTCAGCTGGGGTTTATCCTTCACACCACCTTTCCGAGTTTCTCTCTCAGCCCAAACCCATCCCCGGGGCTTCTTCCCGGTACCCAGCACCGGCAACGACTCCAACCGGGCTGCGCCGTCGCTGCTGGAACCCGGGGAGGGCGGAAGGCGCTCCGGGGACATCTCCGACCCAGCCACCCTGAGGACAGGGATTCAGAGTGGAGGGAAATGTGAGGGAGCCTCCATCTCACCACTGTCTTGCTCTTCACCTCATATCCCATACCCCAGGCTCTTCCCAGCTCTTCCCGGTACCCAGCACCGGCACCAGCTCTCTCTGAGCTGCGCCATCGCTGCTGGAACCCTGGGAGGGCTGAAGCCGCTCCGGGGACATCCCCGACCCAGCCACCCTGAGGACACGGGTTCAGAATGGGAGGAAAGAGTGAGGGAGCTTCCTTCCTGACTTTCTCCTTCACCTCAAAACCCATCCCCGAGGCTCCTTCCCGGTACCCGGCACCGGCAGTGACTCCCCCGGGGCTGCGCCATCGCTGCTGGAACTCGGGGAGGGTGGAAGCCGCTCCGGGGACATCCCCGACCCAGCCACCCTGAGGACAGGGATTCAGAGTGGGAGGAAATAGTGAGGGAACCTCTTTCTCACCACCTTTCTGAGCTGCTTCACCTCAACCTCCACCTCTCAGGCTCTTCCAAGCCCTTCCCGGCACTGGCAGCGACTTCCCCCGGACCGCACCATCGCTGCTGGAACGCGGGGAGGCCGGAAGCCGTTTTGGGGACATCCTCGACCCAGCCACCCTGAGGACAAGGATTTAAAGTCTGGAGAAATAATTAATAAAATATTCTCGCAACCATTCCGCTGCCATTCCCGTGCCCTTTTCTCCTCTTGTCCCTCCGCCACCTCTCGGTTCATCCCTTTTCCCCCCTGGGAAGGCGATGGTTTCTCCGGGAACTGCCAGGAGTTTCCCCGCCGCTTTCTTCCCTGTTCTCTCGGCTTCTTTCGGCCTGGGGATTCCTTTGGAGCCACCGTCGGGGTGAGGGTGGAAGGGTTCGGGTGCTGCCGGTGAGGCGGGAAGAGGCTGTGAGGGGAGGGTGGGGAAGGCGGGGAAGGCGCTGTTGAGGGGGAAGAAATGGCGGCGGACGGGTGGGATTCTGGAGTACAGCACTCGCCGCCGGTTGAGGCAGAGACACCGGCAGCCACGAGGTGACCCAGCTTCAACCGGCGGCCTAGGGAAGGGGGGAAGGCGACCGCTGGAGCCCCAAACTGCGGCGTGGTAAAGGCACCCTCCCCTTCCCTCCCCGGCGCCATTTTCTCTTCGTCGCCTCTGTGCGGCCTGAGGGTGGGATGTGCCTTCAGGCCTTCTTTTTTAGGCCAAAAATAACTACGATTAAATGGGTCAAACTCGATTAAACGGGTCAAGGTTTCAGCGTGAAATAAACATAGAGTCGTAGAATAGAGTGGGTGGCGTTGGAAGAGACCTCTAGAGGTCATCTGCAGTGAGCTGTGCGGTCTGATGGAGGCAATGGAAGTCGCTCGGAAGTGCTTTCCCTTTCAGAACTTCAACATCACACCTTAGGGTGGGGTTGTTTTGGAAGCCCTAACTCTGCCTTTACCACATTTCTTCCTCTCCCTTAGAGCCGGCAGCCACCATGTCCAGCAAAAAGGCCAAGACGAAGACCACCAAGAAGCGCCCTCAGCGCGCCACCTCCAACGTCTTTGCCATGTTTGACCAGTCACAGATTCAGGAGTTCAAGGAGGCCTTCAACATGATCGACCAGAACAGGGATGGCTTCATTGACAAAGAGGACCTGCACGACATGCTGGCCTCCCTCGGTAAGGTCACCTCTGCCTGTCGCTGTCCGGCAGGTCTGTGCTGCTCTGGTGACAACAATTCCACCTGGGCCAGCTCAGGAGGGGTGTGCCCAGCCCTCGGGTGACTGAGTCTTTAGGCTGGAGACTGGGGAGAAAGTCTTGACAGGGAGGGTGGGGAGACACTGCAGCAGGCTGCCAGGGAAGTTGTGGATGCCCCCTGCACAGGGCATCCACAAAGCCAGGCTGGATGAGGCCCCAAGCAGCCTGCTGTAGTGGGAGCCCAGGGCAGGGGGTTGGAACTGGGTGGTCTCGGGGGTCCCTTGCAACCCAAAGCATTCTGTGTGGAAGCTAAGCCAGCCCTGCCTGCCCTCCTTTGCAGGGAAGAACCCAACGGATGAGTACCTGGATGCCATGATGAACGAGGCTCCAGGCCCCATCAACTTCACCATGTTCCTCACCATGTTTGGTGAGAAACTGAATGGCACCGACCCCGAGGACGTTATCAGGAACGCCTTCGCCTGCTTCGACGAGGAGGCCACAGGTGGGTGACACTCAGCTGCTTGGTGAGGGCAGTGGAGCACTCTAATGTTGTGTATTTGGGTGATTGATTGTTGCACCTTTCAAGTGAGATGTGACCCAGCCGGCACCTTCTAGCAAGAGGTGAGAACCTGACCTGATCCTCAGCTAAATTCTGCACTTGGGCTGCTCTTAGCTTATCAGAAGGAGACAGAATGATTGAGGTCAGCCCTCAGCACCACATCTCCATGGCTTCTAAATCCTGGGGACTCCACCGCTGTCCTGGGCAGCCTGGGCCAGGCCTGGACAACCCTTCTGGGGATGGAATTGGTCCTCATGTGCAAACTAAACCTTCCCCTGGGGCAGCTTGAAGCTGTTTCCTCTTGTGTAGAATCACAGAACTGTTCTGGTTGGAAAAGACCTTTAATATCATCGAGTCCAAGTGCTTCCTTGGGAGGAGTTGTTCTCACTTGTACCTTGAGAGAAGCTCTCACTTCTTCCTTGGGAGAAAAGACCAACCCCTAACTGCCTCCAGCCTCCTTTCAGGGAGCTGTAGAGGTGTGAGCAGCATTTTGAAGAGGTGGAACTTTGTAGCCTCTGTGCTAGAGATGTCACCGCACCTACAACTTCCACGTGTCCACCACAGCCCTTGCAGCTAGGCTGCCTGCTCCGAGCCTTTCCCAGGCTGATTCCTTTTTTCCCCAGCAGCTCTTTCCAGGCTGTGAATTTTTAGCACCTTTTCAAAGAGCATCCCCTTCCTGCTGAGGTGGAGGCAAACAGCCCCTTCTGTTGGAGAGGCCCTTTTCAGATGCTAATCGACTTCCTCCCTCTGCGGGGCCATCTCCTCAGCCTCTCCTGGAGAAGGAAGTTGTTGTTGAGAGGTTAATTATTTTCTCTCCCCAGGTTGTCTGACTCACTGTGGGCTCTTTTCTTGTGGGCACCAAAAGAAGAGGCTGCCAGTTGGGATATAAAGCACATGATTGTGCTACCAGCTCTCTTCAGCTGTGACCTGCTGGGTCTGTGCAAACAATAAGTGACTAGTTGAGGCCCCCGGGAAGCTGATAAGATTGAGCTGCTTATCTTGCATCTCTGCCTGCTGATTGTTTTAGTCTAGTCCTGGGGATCATCTGAGGATCCTGATTCCACTGCATCTCTGGTGTCTTGGGCTGTCCTCAAGCTTTAAGCAGCTGAGTTCTGCTTTTCTGTTGAGTTTTGATTTGTAATGATCAAAATGCAGGCTTCAGAACAGTCCCAGAGTCCCAGTGTGGCTGGAAGGTCTGAGGAAGCATCTACAGTAGTGCCCTTCAGCATCATAGAATCACAGAGTGCCTTGGGTTGGAGGGGACCTCAGAGATCAACTACTCCAATGTGAAAGGGTTGAAGCTTAAGGAGGGCAGATTGAGACTTGAAAGTAGGAAGAAATTCTGAACAGTGAGGGTGGGGAGGCACTGGCACAGATTGCCCAGGCAGGCTGTAGATGCCCCCTCCCTGCAGGTGTCCAAGGCCAGGCTGGATGAGGCCTGGGGCAGCCTGGGCTGGTGGGAGGTGGCAGGGGGCCGGCACTGGGTGATGCTGAAGGTCCCTTCCAGCCCAACCACTCCATGGCTCTGATCCCTCCGTCCCGAGGCCACCGAGGGTCCAACTGCTCTGTGTGCCTGCAGGCTTCATCCAGGAGGACTACCTGCGGGAGCTGCTGACCACCATGGGCGACAGGTTCACGGAGGAGGAGGTGGATGAGCTGTACCGGGAGGCACCCATCGACAAGAAGGGCAACTTCAACTACATCGAGTTCACGCGCATCCTGAAGCACGGTGCCAGGGACAAGGACGACTGAGCCAGCCCCGACACTCACCCCGCAGCAAAGGGGCTCTTCTCTCATTGTTTCTTGCCAGCATCCTTTCTGCAACCATTTGTAACCTTCCAGTTTTTCCCTCTGAGGACTCTGGGGCTGCGCCTTGGTGGTGGAATGGTGGAGGTTGGAGCAGATGATCCCTCAGATCCCTTCCGACCTAGGCTGTTCTGTGAACTGGAAGTGTGAGCAGGGAGAGCGGACACAGCAAGAGATACAAACTGGAGCACAGCAAAAACTGGAACCCAGGAAGTTTTGCCTCAGCAGTAGGAGAAAGTTCTCTGGTGTGAGCCTGCTGGAGCAGGCTGGAGCAGGCTGCACAGAAAGGTTGCAGTCTCTATCTCTGGAGAGCTTCCAGGCCCAGCTGGGCACTGTGATGCTGG
The DNA here is from genome assembly GCA_013399775.1 of Semnornis frantzii. Classification (NCBI taxonomy): domain Eukaryota; kingdom Metazoa; phylum Chordata; class Aves; order Piciformes; family Ramphastidae; genus Semnornis; species Semnornis frantzii. Next base: position 19,520 of record VWYK01122938.1, read on the forward strand.
GGAAGCTGCTGTGGGTGCCCTGTTTTGGCAGGAGGTTGCACCAGGTGGTCTCCAGAGGTCCCTTCCCACCACACCATTCCATAATCATCAGGTGAAGACACCAGAGCTGCTGCTTCCCGCCTAGATGAATTTCCCCTCTCCAGCTCAGCCCCTGCTCTGTGGGGCACAGCATGCAGATTTCTCACACCAGGAACCCCACTCCTTGTCTAACCAGAGCTGTAAATACTTTTGCAGTCCTGCTGCCAGCTCTTTTGGCCTTAAAAATAAAGCGTTGCTCACGCTGCTGGGGCACTCCGGTGCTTGCTTTTCTGAGCACAGCCAAACAGAGGTTCCCATTCTTCAGCTTCTACTGCACTTTAAATTAATGATTCCTGCTCATTAAATATTTTAAATCATGAGGAGGTAGCTGAGGGAGTCTTTTGCCACCGTGGCACCTCCATTTCCTGCCAAACTGGGGTAGTAAATCCTGTACCAATGCTGAGGCACCACAACAGGTTGTCAGAAGTTGTGGAGGCTCCAAGCCTGGAGGTGTTCAAGGCCAGGCTGGATGGGCTCTTGAGTGAGCTGCGTAGTGGGAGGTGTCCCTGCCCATAGTAGGGGGCTGAGACTGCATGAGCTTTGAGGTCCCTCCCAACCCAAGCCATCCCACGAATCTCTTGACTAAGCCAGGACTGCCTTCTCGGCAGGGCAGCCCACAGGAACCAGTCACTGCCCCCTGTCAGAGCTCTGCAGTCCCTGCTGTGCCCAGCCCCTGAGCGGACTGCAGCCGAGGGGCTCCTCTGCAGCTGCCCCTCTGCCAGAGTTCCTGCACCATCCTGCGACCTGTCACTGCCCGCAGCCAGCAGCAGGTGGCATTCCAGCTCCTGCCTCCGCTCAGCCCACAGCGACCTCCTCAGCCACTTCTCCTGGGCTTTGGAGGCCTGCAGAGGGTACCAGGACACCTCTGCTGCTGCCTGTTGTCAAACTGCACCTTCTGCATGTGCCCAAAGGCCCAGCGCTGTGGCTGCCCTGCTTTCCCAAAAGGCTGCAGCTCCTGCCCCCAGGCGCCCATCTTGCCATGGATTGTCCTATTGCCATGCTTGCAGAGATGTGCTCCAGGGTCAGATCTGTGCTCCCAGCCTACAGCACCTGAGCTCTGATGTGCTGTGTGGATGCCACCAGCCACCCCAGCTCCTCAGTCCCGGGATGCCTGAGCTGCTGGCAACGTGCTGAGCCTGCTTAGCAGCTGCCTGGCACTGCAGCTGCAGGTGAGGCCCCAGCTGTGCTGGATCTTCCTACCCGAGAAGGCCTCAAGCCCCAGGCATCTGGAAAGCCTGCAAGAGAGGGAGATGCAGCCCCCTGATGTGTCGAGGGCTTTTAAGTGCTGGCATAAAGGATGAACTGGGAGAAAACGAGCCCTGGAGGAGTCCACGGAAGGCATGGCCACAAGCGCCTGGGGACATGCTTTGGTGGCCATGGTGGTGCTGGGCTGCTGCCTGGACTGGATGATCTTGGAGGGCTTCTCCTACCCAAACAATCCCATGAGTCTACAAGCAAATGCAACCTCTATGTGTCCAGCTTCTGTCAGCTCAGTGCTTGGACTGTTCACAGCTACCAGGGAAGATACTGCTGCAGAGCCTTCAGCCCAGGCAGCTGTGTCCCTGGGTGTCAGCAGGCATTGGGCAAGCCCCGGTGAGATCAGCTGTTGGAGCTGCTGTGTGTAAATAGCTGCTGAGAAGGCAGCTGGGGACACGGGAAATGAAACAGCCCTCTCCCACCCCAGATCTCTGTCTTCCAGAGCCTGTAGGACTGCAGGAGCTGGAACATTCCCTCGGGATGCCTCTCCATGACTAAGCAGCACATGGTTGTTCCAGCTGGTGACCTGCATTACCTCGGGATGACTCCACCAGGCTAAGAGATCACAGCTTCCGAAAGTTTCCACAGCAGTGGTGGTGATGATGGGGAAGGAGCTGCAGGAGAGGGTGATGACACAGAGAGAAAGATGACAAAGCCTTAAGGAGGGTCCTTAAGGAGGACTGGAGCAGTCTTGCTGACACTGGGAATCACAAAGCTGGTCCAGGTCACCCCCTCCTGCCTGCAGAGCCAGCACTTGGGAAAAACTCCTGCCAGAAGAAAGGCAAGGGCAAGGCCACAGAGTCCCAGCATGGTGGAGTGGGAAGGGACTCTGCAGCTCACACAGCCCAAGCCCTGCTCCAGCAGGGCACTCACAACAGCCTGCCCAGCAGCACAGTGCCCAGCGGGGGCTGGAAGCTCTCCACACAAGGAGACTGCACAGCCTCCCTGGGCAGCCTATTCCAGGCCTCCAGCACCCTCACAACAAACAATTTTCTCCTCCTCTTGAGCTGGCACGTCCTGGTTTCCACTTGGTGCCCCTTGCCCTGTCCCTGGGCACCAGTGAGCAGAGCCTGGCCCCAGCCTCTTGCCCCCCACAGGTGCTTCAGCTCTTGCTGAGCATTGCTCAGCTGCCCTCTGGGGCTGCTCTTCTGCAGGCTCTCGGCCTTTGCTGCTCCCAGAGCTGCTCCAGGCCCCTCAGCAGCTCTGCAGCCTGCCCTGGACTCCTGCCCTGGTCTCCAGCAGCTCCCTGAGTTCACTCAGTGGTGCTGGGTGGAAATCTCCAAAAATTAAATTCCCTGGAATCTCCCAGCACTTAAAATCCAACAGAAGAGACACTGGAACAGGCTTCCCAGGGAGGTGATGGATGCCCCCTCCCTGGATGTGTTCAAAGCCAGGCTGGATAAGGCACTGATGATCTGGAAGATCTCTACCTACCCAAACCACTCCATGAATCTATGCACAAAGGCCTTCTGGATTGCAGGGCCTCAGGGGATGTCTGGGAGGTAGAGAAATGCAGCCAACACCTCTTAGCTGTCACCTTGGACTCTCACCTTCCGCGGCGGCGACTTCATTCTTCTCTTTAGTCACGGAAGATCCTGTGCAGGGCTCCACACGGGAGGAGATAGCTCAGCCCCACCACCTGCAGGATGGCTACAGCATGGTACCCATGGTCATGGTGGAGATGGGTTGATGTTGGACTGGATGATCCTGGAGGCCTTTTCCCACCCAAACCATTCCATGGGTCTATGACACAGTTTGTAGAGGGGCCTGAGGCACTGACCCCTGCAACCAGTGCACGGAGAACATTCCTGGGATTCCCTAGCCCAGCAGAGCTGTGAGGGATGGTTCTGACACCCTGGAAAATGGAGCCTGGAATCAGTGGGAAAAGAAAACTTTATTTTTTCATGCTCAGAAATGTGGCCTTGCTGAAGAGCAGCAGCCCAGAGCAGTCCAAAACCTACAGACAAACACCCAACCCAAAGTGACCTCACAGCAAAACAAGGACAGGGACAGGAGGGGGGAAGAAATAAGGAAGAAACAAAAGGAAACAAAATGAAAAAGGCAACAAAAAGGGAGAAACAAGAGGGGCAAGAAGAAAGGGGGAGGGGGGAATGGGGATAAAAAGCAAAAAAGAAAGGAGGCAAAGGGGAGGGCAAAAAGGGGAAAAGAAAGGGGGGGAAGGGGGAAATGAGGTGAAAGTGAAAAGGGGAGGAAAAAACG
>VWYK01122939.1:0-17195 GCA_013399775.1 Semnornis frantzii
GCTGCGGACTTGCCTCCCCCACGAACATCAGACCTGACCCTGCCTATCTTCCACACTGAGCCAAGGGACTGAAATGGCTTGCTCCACGCTGGGATACAGCTGTCCACTTGAGCTCAGCCAAGCCCAAATCTGTTTGATTCTGGTCGAGTCTAGGTGATGACCTAGCAACGGCCTAGTGACAAGTTGGAACACCGGGACCTGCCAGCCCGCCGCTCCAGCCCAAGGGCCGACTCCTTTGCTATACACAGCACCTGATCGGACTGCTCCAGCCCATAAACCTGGATCCTGCTTCGCCCAGGTGGCTGACCACTCCAATGACCTCCTGAGAGCCACAGAGGATTTGACTCGTGTCCATGGACCTTCTCAGACAACGTGCTCAATTGGAGAAAATTGGAGCAAACAGCAGCAAATCCCCACCAAATCATCACCACATGGAAGGCCACCATGTGGCTGGGACTATATTTTGCCTTGTTTATGCTCCCACATATATTTTTGGATTATAAATATTGAGACTCTGACAAGTGAGTAAACTCTCTTTTCTAAAGTTTGTGAAAGTTTACGTTTAACCTTTAAGCGGCAGTTTGTGTTGCAGGACTTTTCAGTTGTTTAAGTTTTCTAAAATCTTTCCTAAAATCCTATGAATCAATCTGATTATATATATATACATATACACACACACATTCTGCGAAGATAGTTTTACCAACCACATAATAAAATCTGTATGAGTTAACAGAAAATGTTTGGGGAAATTTTCTTTATATATATTTAATAAAATAATTTTATATCAGCCTCATTACAATTCACTTATAACCCAGATTCAAACCCCTCCTTAACAACACCTGTCAAAACCCAATCTGTAACACTATTTAATATCAAGCCTGACTAAATGGAACTAAATCCAGCTTGCCACAGTGTCAAATGTGAGACGTTGAACTTCCTGCAATATTTTCCGAGAACTTAAAAGCTCCTTATTAGCCCAAGAGTTAATTACTCTAAGACCAGAGAAATCTTAATGCTAGTTATGCTGGAATAAAGCAATTCACCAAAGCAAATCATCTCTAAAGTGAATGCACAGAGCTTTCCCAGGTTCAGAAAGTGTTTGTCAACCTGTTGTAAACGTGCATGGAACAGTCAAGCAAGCTTAGGTTCATTACTCAGGATAATTCAGATGTTGACACTGCCAGTTTTCGACGTGGAGCAGCACCAGAGAAAGCACTACTTGTGTTCAGGGCCATGAAAACACCATGTGTTCATACAGCGCATTGCCCTTCACTCAGTGCTCACCTCTTGCTGCTGTCATTTACAGGAGTTAAGCAAAACATTCAGCTAGTCTGTTGTTGATAGCTGGAGAGTGTAACTACAAAATGGCAAGGGAGAAGGGGAGGCAGTATGGGAAGTTGCAGGGGCCATTTACCTGAGGACACTGTAAAACCAACCTGCTGACAGATGTGCTGCACAGAGAATGTTCTCAGTCAGCTCTGCAGTTAGGTTAAAGCCATTTATTTTTATTTGAGCAACACTAAACACTCCCAGACCAGCTGGATAGAGCTCAAGCAGACAGGTGAATAAGCAGGAGCAGCACAATTTGCCATAGCTCAAAGTTTCACTCTGCTGTAGTTTAAAAGGGTGTAGTTTTTCTCATTTGTTATGCTGAACCAAGTAGCAGAATGTGGTGTTTTCCCAAACAAACTCACTGATAATGATTTTCATCATGCATCCCTAGCTAATTGGGGTGCAATCAAGTGCATCATTCAAATGGTATCTAGCCTGAGGGCCTAAAAAAAGGTTTAATTCTGCCTGCAAGCCAGAGTGGAGATAACTGATGCAAGGACTGCCTATCAGTAACCTCCAGGCTTTCCAACAACCAGGCAACATAGGTGTATTATCTAGTTGCAGTTCAAATTCTGCCCAGTCATGTCCGCTTGGTACTCAATGGCCAGTAATACATTAAACACAATGCACAGCTTATTTCAGGAGAAAATACTTTACCAGCAGAGGTGGCTATCATGCATGCATTAAGAAAACCAGGACACAGCATATTGGATTTGGTTTAACTGCAGTAAACTAATTGTGATAGAGGAATGCTGACCCCAACTACAGAAAGATAACACCTGTTTGCTGCATAAGAGAGATTAGGGTTATTTTCTGATTTATTTCACCACCACCACTACTCTGTATATGTATTTCATGTACTTAGCATATATTTAATATTCAGATGTTTGAGACAAACCCCCAGCATTTTAGAGAGAGAAGTGCCCTTCAAGCCCAGCAGCACTAACCACAATCTCATGGAAACAGCAATTGTAAGTGGAAAATAGCCCCTGCTGTGCAATACCTCCACTTCGTTGTATTGCAATATATCTCCCTATTTCTCTTGTGCCTGGCTTGTGTGACCCTGCCAGTATGTAAAAATGGTTGTTGACAGTTTCTTTGGTTTTGTTTTATTATAATGTAATTTATGAGATGCTGAAAGTCTGCAAGTTACTTGTACTTGACTGACATTTCTCTGAGAGTAAAAAATTGCTATGTATACTTGATGGAGATTAAAATGGGTAGACTCTGTATAGCTGTATCCTGCTTTCAAAGTGCAGGATTGGAAGGTTTCCATTAAATTGTTATTTTCAGTTATTATTAGCTCCTAAATCAGTTAATATAATTTCTTTTCCATAATAAATGCACAGCATTGTAAGCCTAAATGCCATATTTTCTATTGATCTATCTCCACAACCTGTTTAGTGAAATAATTAAAATGATTTACAAGGCTGACCCAATATCTTAGTGGTTTAGTAAATCATGTTGCCATGTGGGAGGCTCAGCTAGTTTTAAACTCACTGCTCTTGGCAGCACCAAGACCTCGGAGCAGAGCTGCAGTTGAGCACTGTGCAGTGTCTGAAGGTGTGCCCAAAGTCAGCCTGTGCAAACACCTACTCACATTCTTGGAGAGAACAAAGGCTCCAACTGGTTTGTTCATTCATTGCTTCTGTTCCAAGCAGGAACGCTTTTTGGTGCTACTGAGATGGAGTAGTTGAGTTACTGTCTGCAGAGATATTCACTGGCAATTTGAACATTCCCCCTTTTTTCACCTCCAAATCTGACCCTGCATGTCTGTGTGAACAGCAAAGATGGGGGCAACTGTGAACCTTGGATAAGGTGGGAAATTATTTCTATCCTTTCTGGTCATTCTAACTCATAAGAAGAGAACAACTATAAATACAATCTCTGTTTAAATGACCGGGCTATGGAAGGGCCCAGTAGGACTCAGTAGTGTCAAGACAGAGACACATTAAGGCCTGCCCCAAAACTTCTTACAAGTTCTGGCAGTCCCTTCGGTAATCTCGAATGGCCAGAGGTAACTCCTCAGGCAATAAGGAGAGCTTCATTAGGACATGCTCACAGGCACAGGATGTATCATCCTCTGATGATACAGGGTCTCCTGACCCCTCCAGGTCTCCCATAGCTCCAACAGGAAAATGCACAGGATAGATACAGCTAGGACTTGCAAAATATTCCCAGATTTGTTTCTCACCTCCTGGTTTTACGGTAACACAAACCAGGAGCCCTCAGAGCTTGGGTGGAAGGACACTCAACAGCAGCGGCTCCAAGGAGATGTAGCAGCAACTCTCTTGTAGCAAGGGTGGCAAGTTTGAACTACACTTAAAAGCACTGTAATGAAAAACCAGTAGCAAGTCTCTCATGAAAAATGTGTGTTTTGACAGCTGCAGTCTGGAACAAAAAAGGATGGCAGTGACTTCTGTGGGATCAGGACAATGGCTGCAAAACAAGGAGTGTGCAACAAGGGCCAGCCCTCGTGGGGATTGTGCCCCCATAGGTCCTGCCCTGGGCAGCCGCACAGGGAAGACATCCCTTGGGGACACATGAGTAGGCAGGAAGGTCACAGACTTCTGTCCTGGTCCATGACAGCAAGGACAGAGCCTGCAGCTCTTAAATCAGTCAGCATCTGATTTCACTATTCCGTCCCCACTTGCAATCCCTGAGCAACTCTCAAGCCTGCCTTCAGCATCTAGTACATTTTTTTAAACCTTTTTTCTTTTTTTATAATTATATGAAAGCATAAAAATGTCATAAAAAAAAACCTTAAAATTCTGAATATGGTTGTTGGATGCACTCTGCAGAAGAAGTCATTATCTTCTTTCCCTGACCCTAACCTGCCACCATTTCTATTTTGCTTTAAATGGACCTGTAATTTCACAATGTGAATTCAGCTGGAACTGTTCTTTTTGTTAAATAAACTTTACCTTTCTGCTAACTGCTCCAGGCTCTGAAAAGGAACACTTCTTGCTTGTGACTGTTCCAAAATGTAGGTCTGAAATTCAAAAAGAGGTGTTAGTAAATGTGCTGTAATCACCCTGAAGGGCAAAGAAGTATTCCTCCTCTACGGCAAGAGAAAACAAAGGAAAATCTGCTTGCCTTCTGCTGCCTCAATGCTGGTAATTTTACGGATCAGATAATTTTTTCAGAAAGAAGCCTGTTGTGCTGCAGCTTGTGTTTCAGAGCTGAAATACCTATAGTCATGCCCTTATTCCCACACCTGGAAGTGTAAATCAGGACCTCATTTGCACAAGCAGCAGAACCTCATGCTGCCAGCCTGTGAAAGGTCTGTGTGGTGGCATCAAGCCCCAGAAACTCTTGACTCACCAGAGGGCACAGTGCACAGTGCACAATGTTAGTGCATTATCTGCCCTCTAGGGCAGACAGTTGCATGCATGAGAGCTGTGGCGATGCTATATGACAGCCTGATGGTTGTGACAAACATGTTGGAAACTGGGAATAAGGGTCAAACATTACCTCGAGGAGAAACCGTAGCACACACGGACTGCCCATGTGCAGAGTCTCCTCACTGCGCTCTGCATCAGGCAAGTATCTCTGCCACACCCATGCCTGCCTGGCCTCAGAATTCATTTTTGTCCAGAACAGGGCAACCACGAACCAGAAGGAGCTGGGCAGAACTGTCAGCAGTAAGTGGCACATCACTAAAGCTGACCAAGTCCTAAGCAGAAGCTTAGATGGCACATGCAGTTGTGATGGTGATTACCAGCACACTTTTACATGCAGTCAGCCCTTTCCTGCACCACCTCTGTACACCTACCAAAGCACCCTTAAGCTTACAGCAGTCTCAGATAACTATTGTTCTTCCTGGAGATACGGATCCACCACTGCAGCTCTCCTCATTTCACACACATGTAACTCTCGGAAATCTTGTCAAACCAACCCAACACAGAGTGACTCCAGCTCTTTGCTAAGTAGGGCTCTGTATTTACTGAGCTGTGACAAAGCACAGGATCACCTGGCAGATGTGGTTCAGGTCAGTCTGTGAGATTAGTTAATTTGGGTTAGAGGATCTGGCTAAATTAATATTTTCTTTTTCCCATTCTCATCCACTGTTCTAAATTATAAGGTGCTTAACCTCTACCACCTGAAATAATCTCCCGCACCCCTTATTTTGTCCCACTGCAAAACGTATTAATCTCATGCTAAAACTAACATAGATTACTGAGGCAAATGAACTGGCATCTCCATGTAGATCTATTCACTTTCAGCATTTCCTGAGAGGGGCTTTCATTTAATTACCAGCCTGACACGCTAGCTCACTACAGAACTGCAGCCACATTTATTACTTTTATCTCCTTGGACCCCTGCCTCTCTCTGTGGTTTATCGGATTTCTACTGAAGAAATACACAAAATATTTTCTATTGCACCAAGTTATTGTTTCTTTTAAAGGCATTTGCTGGAGCACTGACCTCAAAGAGGGGGGGGGTTGTTTGGCTTTGGATGACTTCTTTTTACTTAATCATGAAAGCAATCCAGCAGCATTAACCCCCCTCACTGCCCCACAGCAGATCAGAAGCAATCAGATTACAAGCAGAGGACTAAAACCCTTATCACTAGCTTCATGAAAGGAACTGACCATTCTGACCACCACTCACAAAAACCTTGCCTGCAGCAGGAGTCAAAACCTCCAGATGCTATGACTACTTTTCTCTTTTTACTACAAAGAACGAGTCACTCCTGTCACCCTAATCCACAGAATCATAGAACACCAAGTTGGAGGAGACCTGAAGGAATTGTGTTACTTTGAAACAGTCTGTCAGGAACACAGCCTTACTGATCATAGAATCATAGAATGGTAAGGTTGGAAGGGACCTCAAGGATCATCTACTTCCACCCCCCTGCCAATAGGCAGGGACACCTCCCCCTAGTACAGGTCACTCAAGGCCTCATCCAACCTGGCCTTGAACCCCTCCAGGGAGGGAGCAGCCACAACCTCCCTGGGCAACCTGTTCCAGTGCCTCACCCCCTTCACTATAAAGAACTTCCTCCTGACATCTAGTCTAAATGTCCCCTCTGGCACTTTAAACCCACTGCCTCTAGTCCTGTCATTGCAAGACCTTGTAAATAGTCCCTCCCCAGCCTTCCTGTAGGGCCCCTTCAGATACTGGAAGGCTACTGTAAGGTCTCTTGATAACAATGCCTTTCAGAGAGATGCCTCATTGTAGAGGAAAACTGAGAAATTTCCAACTGATTAACAAACCTTTTCAGCTTTCTTGGGATTTCATCCCAGTTCCTAACTCCAGGCATGCTGGATGTTTAACATGAAGCACCTGCTGGCACTAAGCTGCAGGAGGTGGCTGCACTGCGTATTTATCTCTGTACGCCTGGACCCTCCTGCTCCTATGAGTTGGGACAGAAGGCATAGCCCCCATGGGCCTAGCAAGAACCCCCTAAACTGAAAGGTGCCCTCTGCCCCAAAGCAGAGAAATGGAAATGCAGCAAGAGATCATTCAGTGAAACACAAATCATTTTAACATAAGCCTTGTGTGAAAGTGCCTCCTCCTTTCTGTCACATTTGTTCTAGTAAGAACTGCTTCATCCCACCCCAGAGCCCTGACAGGCTCAGTTACACACAGCAGATGTAAAACCCCTGTTTATGTTTAATGATTCGACTGTGGGTGGTCCTTGAGCATGTGGGTGACCTGGCAGTGCCAGGAGGTTTAGAGGTAATCAGAAGAAGCGCCTTGACTGACAGGGATCCACAAATACTGCGGCAGTCACAGTATTGCAGCACAAAACTCTGAGGTATGATTTTTCATTGCACTGTCTTACAAATAACAATAAGAAGCACACAGGAACATAATTCTGACAATCCTTTTCTAGAAAAAAAAAAAGAGGGTTTTTTTAATGAAAATCCAGCATAATTGATTTTTGACCCTAAAACCTTTTTCTTTGGTGTTCTGTTTAAATCCTAATGAACTATGTTAATTGCATATAGTTTAATCAAAACCAAATTAAATACATTAAACTATTCAATTACTATTATTACTTTATAATTTATCTGGTTTTATACTCATTTTGCATCATACATCCCTATCGCATAAGCCAACATTAATTACGTTTTATAATGAAATATTCAACAAGATCTAAATGAGACTCAAAGCACAGCAAAAGTAATGATGTAAGACAGACTGTCATGGCATAATACATGAATGCAGAATGTTGGCATTAACTAGAAAATACTAACTGTTCAGGAGCAGCAGTGATGTCTGTCAACCTCATGTGCATTTGGATCATATGTGATCTCAGCATGCAGGGAAACCAAACCAGCTGCCAAAGCCTCAGCTTACTGACTCATTATTGTTTTGGGAAGCAAGTGTTTCTTTTTTAGCACTGCTCTGCAAGGCAAGGCTTGGCAGTTCTAGTCTGCATCAATTATCTCCAGGTATTTGAAAGTCACCTATCTTTTCTATATTTTAACAGGGATATAGCTTCTTGTTTTAATAGAAGATTATATCCATGTTTAAACAAGTAGCCTCAGTAACTAATGATGAAATTGAACTCCTTTGAAATCCTTTTTGTCACTGAGGATGCCAAAGTGCTTGGTGCATGGGAGAATTGGAGGCCTCCTGTATGCAAATTGGCAAATTTCTTCCATAAGCGGAAGCAATTTTTAAGCTGACACTCGGAACGGTTGGTTGCCTGATCACAACAGGCAGCAGTAAGCACAGTAAGCCGGCTCCGGTCTCGGGCTGCCCTCTAGTGAGAGCAGCCTCGCCACGACTGAGCCAAACCCCAAAGAGTAGCCGTGGCTCCGGCTTCACTTCACAACCCAGCTTTTCTATTAGGGGCACTTTCTGAAACACCCTGAGGTTATTACCTGCCTTCTGATTTCTACGTTATTAAGTTACAAGGGATTTTTTTTCCAAGTTTCTTCTTATTTCCATCATGTGCAGAAAGCTAGTCTTTTGTGTTTACCCTGAAGTGGCAGCTGCCATTTGAGATGACAAGAGCCAGGACTATAAAAGAATCTTCAGATGGTAAGAATAGTTTACAAGCTGGAGGGGTAATGAGGCATAAGGACATACATCTCATCCTGATCCATGAGTTAAAAACAAGATTATAAAGCAGAAAAAAAATACAGAAAAATATGTGGAAAAGAAAAACTTGATAGATACAAGGTACTCATTAACCAACCACAGCCATCCAAAATTGGTCAACCAAATCCTTAATGTCTAATGTTTTGTGTGTGGAAGGCCAGACATATAAACGTTCCTCTAGCAAACATACAACAACATGAAATGAAAATTCAGGGTGCTAACATCCGGGGAGCCAGAAGCACCAGAAACATACCACACATGGCACACAACCACAGCCCTGACATGGCACAGCTAAGCTAAGAAGAAGATAGGTATAGTCGGCCAAGGCACCCTAAAAATGCTGGCCTGGAGTGGCCCTGCGCTGCTGTCCAGACTGAGAGGAGGTGTTGGCAGAGCATCAGCAGTGGTGGCATAATGGGACAGTCACAAGACTTAAGCTGGCTACACACTGCTTCACAGCACAGAGGTGGGAAAGGGGGTAGAAATCATATTAAAAGCTTGACATTTGGATAGAAGAAATCAATTCAGAGGGGTTTAAATGGAAATTATTTTCACCAGTACAGACATCCCTAGGGACCACATTCAGCTGCTAATACAATTTGGCCAAGAAGAATAGGCTATATTGATCTTGAGAGCTCAAGTGCCTGCTGAGGCACTCCTAGAGAATTACGGTATTTATTTCTTGTATCAATGACAATCAGCAAAAGTATAACGGCGATTATAGGTCAGTCACTTTTCACACACATAGTTAACTTCAGGTACCTCTGCTCATCTCTTGCTTCAGTTAACACCTACTCTCTTTTTTTTAAAAAGCACGTATCTTCTATTCTTGTGTCACACAAATATCTTTAATTACCATCTTTGGCCTCTCTGCACCTCAAGTTTTAGCTTTCTGTGGCTGTCAGCATAAAGCCCTTTCTCTAATTGCTCCCACCTTCACTCAGCTTTCCCCAGGACACAGCTGTTACCTAGCCTGGCCCACACATACATTTTCCCCCATCGCTCTAATTCTGCAGTACCTATAAGTACAGCAATATGGCCCCCTAGTGCACACAGTTAGATTGCTTCAGTACTGAGGGACTGCATATATATGTAGTCTTTATTTTTATTACTGGAGGGGGAATAAATAAAGCCATACATAGATTTAACAGAATAAGGAATTACAATGTTAGCACCTATAACTTGGTACTAATAATATATATTAGTGACTTACATCACTATAAACCAATTCCAAGGTGTTTTACTTGATGTAAAAAACTTCAAATGCTTAAGGCAGGAAGACAGGCAGAGCAGGTGATGCTGCACAATCAGATACAGGCATTATCATTATTTTGTTTTCATATTTCCACTTTACTTTATATTCACGTTTTACACAACTTTCCTCATGTTTCTGAGCCTCCTCTTTCTTATCCACAAACTGTCTCCACCTGTTCTCTGGTTTCTCAGTCTCTTCACCTATTCTTTTTCGTGTTTGTTTGGTGGTGTTTGTCCTGCTGGGACATCAGTGTGCTGATCTCAGTCCCTCAGACATTACATCTGAAGATAAATTGAGAAATGAAGATGTAGAGCTGTTGGAAGAGACTGGCTTCCCCAGGCACCAGTTTAGCCTGGATCATTGGATTTACAACACCAGCACTGCCAACACTGATTTGACTATTAATCCCTGAAGTGCCCTAGGAACTGCAGCATAAATCCAGTGAAGGAGCACTCATATGGCCCTAAAGAGCCATAGTGCTTATCCTGGTACTCCATTCATGGAAACTGATCTTTTCTTAGTAGCAATGACAATTCAAGGAGCCCAAGCTTTGTAAAACCAAGAGATTTGCTTGCTGTGGCAATGTACTTAACTGCCAGGAGGTCTGTGATACAAACCAACTGGTGCTCAAGCTTAATACTCTGCAGAGACTGGCCCTTTCTTCTTTATGCACATACAGAAATCTACGATTTCGCTCCCTGTTAGGGATCACTTTAATGCCTTTCTGCTCCACAGCAGCACTCAACAAAATCATTGTGTTTCCTGTATCCTGCCTCAGTAACTTGCTTCCCAAGTATCCTTTACCAAGCCGTGCTTAATTATCTGCTAAGCCAATATCCCCCTGTGACAAGAATATCAACCTCTGCTGTATTTGGAGAACCATCAGGTCTGTTCAGAGAGTGGGAGGAGTCAGAACTAAGGCTGGCAAGAAAAATTAATTGGCTGCTCTAGTTCCAAGGTACCTCTGTGTTGTACAATGAGCAGGTCATTGTCCTATCACAGGAGGAAAGAAGCAGAAACTTATCAAGAGGAGGCAATCTCCATAGCAAGTGGCATCATCCCCATTTTTTTGATCCTGACTGCTAGAAACATGAGAATAGATTTTAAACTAAGATCTCATGTTGCTGAGTGTGCAAGTACATACATGCTATGGGAGCATTTGACATTGTTAGCAACTTGGAATAGGTGGATGGGAGCACAGGCAGGTGCAATAACTGGAGAGGCCTTGAAAGACAGACAGACTAGGTAAAAAACTCTTGCCTACTAAAGGAAATGAGATGGAAGAACCTTGGCATGGTGGATGACTAGAGAAAGTGAGCTGGTGCGTGTTACATTACAATTGACAAGACATTTTTGAAACTAGATTTTCCCACAGTAGTAATTATCTGGAGCTCAACTTACTCTCCCGAGTTATTTGTTAGTGTAAAAGAGAGACATAACCAGATTTAATTTTGTAAGACTGTTTCTCTGATTCTGGCTAGAAATAATGTTAATTTTATATTCTGATCTCTGCTGAAGTAAACCTGTGACTTCCCTAGCAATAGTAACATGACTGTGCAGACACCTAACAGAAATTTAAGATATTAAATGTACTTTATCTAGCTTAATGTAAATGGTTGATTTAACAATCTACCCTGGCCACAGCTTCCCCCTCTGTAGAACCTTACAGCTGTGATAAGCATCCCTGTTTAACATTCTTGTCTTTAGATTTTGATCTTAGCAATGGTTTCCCTCTAAACTACAGTCCAGTACTGATACCATTCAGTAGAAGTTACTAATTTGTTAGCCTTTCTTTTTTCCTTTTGCAATAACATAGAACACAGCTAGAGAAAGAGGCCATCTTTGTAGGTCTCACAGAAAATGATGCATTGTTTAAGAAAAGGTAGTAAATTGTGAAGTCAGCAATGTAAAGAGCTAACCCTCTTGGGTGGGGGGGAGTGGTCCGAACTTGACGCAAGGTACAGTGGTTAGCCCACTCCCACTTCCTGTCTGGACCCCCTATATAAACAGAGGAACTTCCTCTTTCTCCCTCGCCTGGCCTGCCTGATAGCACCACCTTGCTCCTGCTGCTCCTCTCTTACCACGTGGCCATTTTCTACCACATGGTGGACATCCCTTCCTGAATCTACCTCCATCCANTGGAAGGCATCCTCTTATTATTGTATTGGTTTCTGTTAGCTATATTTTTAGTCCCCTGGGAAGCTTAAACTCGAACCAATACAAGCAGTTTTCCTGAAGATAAGAAAGCTTCTAAACAATTAAGACTTTTACTAGTAAGTCCACACCTCTCTGAGCATGTGTGAACCTTGCAGTCAATTAGGGGACAGAGTGATGAACAACATCAGCGCATCAGAGGGGGAGGAAGTTGGGATTATTCATGAAGACCCTTCCCCAAAATTTGCCAGAGGATGGGAATACACATGCAGGAGAGACATTTGCAGGCATGAGCTGCAGAAGGTTAATATGTTAATTCCCAGAAATATAGTGAGTATGCATAGAATGCTCATACATATTGCCTGTAAGATACCTGGGTAGAGTGATTTCCTTGTGTGCCCAGCCATAAACAAAACGAATGTCTGCTTCTTGAAACTAAAATCAGTGTTGGGGAGTTCACTTGTGGTTTTCAGTAACAGCACACCTTGTGATTTATAACAGAGTTCTTTGGGAACCCAGTGGCAGCCATGTTAACAACTCAGAAACTTAGCATATGCCATGAGGCTCCCCTTTCCAGAAGACATGAGTGACCTCCATCAGCACAGCCTCTGTACTTCGAGGTTAAGGCTGAGATGATCTACCCTAACCAACAATGGGGGAGATGGTTAACATAGTGGAATTTCTTCTGAAATGATTAGTATAAACTCTATACAAGCAGAATCTAACAATTATACACACACAACGCCCCCTTTCTTTGGCTCCCGTTTACCCAAAAGGTTTTTAACACACCTTTCCCTTTACCCCTGAGGACTCTGTTGTGCAGACGTCAGGCAGAGAAATGGGTGGGTGGCTTCCCCCTTAACTGTGGCCTCCTGCACTACAACAGCTGCTGACGCTCCGACACAGTCCTAAAAGGAGACAAGGAGCTAGGGCTGGTGTGCTGGAATACCACAGCTGTGTGAAGGTTGGCTCTGAGCGAGCTCGGCCTGGCCTTAGCCAGCGCCCAGGGGCTGAGCTCCTACTCCCTCAGGGCGGGCCACCGAAGCGCCAGATCTGCATCCGGCCTAGGCACCTGAGAGCCCCTACAAGCTTTCACCGGAGTAGGAACCACAGAGGGCAACTTTAAGCGCATAAGAACTCCAGGACAAACACGACCTACCAAGCTTTCCCCGTCACGACAGCGCCGCCCACAAAGCACGACGACCGCTGCCTCGCTCGCGGGCCGATCAAAGGCACCATAGGCGCCACCGTGCGGCCAGCCCCGCGAGCCGCCTCTCCGCGCAGGCGCGCGTCGCCTCGGTGTCGTCACCACCTGCGCCGGAAGAGGAGGCCACCGCCATGGAGGGTAAGCACGGTAGGCAACCGGGTCCCGCGTTTAGGCGGCCTCCCCCCGACATCCTGCCTCGCTATGCCTTGCAGGGGAGCTGTACCGCCGCCTGGCACCAGAGGAGACGGGAGAGCCGCGCCTCCAGGTACGGGCGTCCGCCGAGGAGTTCTGGCCCGACAGGACAGCCGTCGGGGCTGGTCTGTTCGCGCGGCCGGCTTTCGCCGGTGAGCTCCCATTAGCTCTAGCCCTCGAACGCGCCGTGTCAAGCTAAATGCAGGCAGTGGCGTTTCCTCGGGAGCTGCTGCACCCTTAACTCGGCACTGCATGCACGAGGTTTCGCGGACGCTTTACAGTTACTGTTACCTTTGTGTATATCTCCCCTTCCTATTGCGAGCAGCAAGTTCTTAAGGGTTAATTAAATTAACATTTTAAAATGTCGTTTAAAAATCTTTAGCCTCAGGGACCAGAAGAGGCCAAAGCGTTTATAAATGCCTTCCTGAAGCATAGTATGCCAAAAATGAAAGATGAAGCTATCCAGGATGTATTAAGTCGGAAGGCTGTAGTTCTTGAACATTATTCCAAAAAAAAGGCAAAACAAAAGAGAAAAAAGCCAAAAGGTTTTACTGCCAAGCAAAGGCGAGAACTGCGTCTTTTTGAAATCAAACCTGAACAGCAAAGGTAAGACCTTAACTCTTTTTTTTCTTTTTTAGTAAAAGCAGAAATTGCATCAAAAATTTGCAAAAGCAGCAGCATGTAGACGTTATTTTTAAACCTTTAGTATGTAAAATTAGCCTGAGACTCTGGCATTTCACCATAAGAAAACAATTCTCTTTTCTCCTTCCTTTTGTGTACCAATATGTAGCGCAAAATCACACCTGAATGCAGTTACTTTTGATTTCACTTTGAAGTCAGACTCCCTGCGACCAGGAAGTTAAAATTCTGCATCAGGTTTCTCAAACTAATGCATGTTGCGTAAAGCCCCAGCTGTTGCTAATGTGGAGTAAGTGGGAAGGTAAAGAGTGGGAAAGTAAGAGTGAGAATCTTTTTGGTCTTAGACATAGCATGATCTCCTAAAAGCACATCACGAGTTTGAGTTGATATGAGAGGACCACATGTAGTTTGTGCTTTTTTTTCTAAAGCAAATTTTTTGTTTGGAGTGGGATGCCTCATGGCTTAGGTTATGAAAGCAGATTACAAAACTTATAAATGTTAGTCTTAATTCTTTTGTAGATAGAGATTACTTCTATAATCAACTAACGGACTTTTTTGTAATTAGGTTCTTCTATAAAGCTTTTTGTCTTTTTGTGCAGATACACCCTCTTTCTACCACTACATGAACTCTGGAAACAGTATATCAGAGACCTGTGTCATGGACTTAAACCAGATGCGTAAGTTCAGATATTTTAAGTTAATGTAGTTTTTATTTAGTAGATATTTCTGGGTTTACTGAGTTACTGTTTGAAACATCATAGTCACTTGATAAGGCTGTGTACTGCTTTGACCGTGATTTTAATAGTTTTTATAAACCTAACTCTACATATAAATTTTCTTTTCCTCTGATTCCACTTTCCTCTTCAAGGCAACCATATATGGTTCAGGGCAAACTGCTAAAAGCTGATCTCCATGGAGCTATTGTTACAGGTATTCTGTTTATTTTCTT
The DNA here is from genome assembly GCA_013399775.1 of Semnornis frantzii. Taxonomy (NCBI): domain Eukaryota; kingdom Metazoa; phylum Chordata; class Aves; order Piciformes; family Ramphastidae; genus Semnornis; species Semnornis frantzii. The sequence goes on from VWYK01122939.1 coordinate 14,788, forward strand.
TTACAAAATCACCTGATGTAGACACTCCTGTATTTCAGGTGCTTATTTTTACATTCCTTTCAGTATTACTAATCTTGAACAACATAGCTGAGTTTGTACATTGATGGATTCTCTCTCTACTTAATCGTGCCAATTACTTTTCAACTGCTCTTGAAAAGTCACGCTCTTGGTTGCAAGTTTTACTCATGATTACTGTAATCACATTATTTCAGAATATTGCAAACCAGTCTTTAAAATCATAAGGAAACTGTAGAAGAGCAGATAAACTGCCCAACATCTGAAATTTTCTACTATACATAACATCTGAAATTTTCTACTATACATCTGTTTCAGTCACAAAATCAAGGTGCCCTTCTTACGTTGGGATAACAGGAATCATTCTACAGGAATTTAAACATGTCTTCAAAATTATCACTAAAGATGACAAATTAAAAGGTATAAAAGACTTTTTTTTCCATTGCTTTTCACAACCTAATCAGAAATTTCTTAAACACTATTCATCTTATATATCTTAAGTACATTGTTTTATAATAGTACTTACAGCTCTTCACAGAGTGGCAGAAATCAATGTCTTTACCAACCATGTATCAGCCCAGCATCTTACCTAAAATATCTAATTAGAAGCAGTCAAAATGCATTTGCAGTGAACCCAACATGACTCTGCATGTGGCTTATTCACCTGATTCCCATTAAATGTTCTCTGCAATACTTACTGCATGCTCCTGAAGCAGCATTACTTTAGTAATTCCAGTTTAAATGCAGAGATTTTGGTTATTTTTCTTCTCTTGCTAAAGCATAAAAAACTTGGAAAGGTGACAAACCTCAAGTCGAGGTGTAAATAATATCCTCTGATATGTCATGATAATTTCATAACAGGGATTTACATTGGTCAACTTTTTGTTAATTTCTTCTATATTCCGTTTTCAGTTGTTCCCAAACTTCACAATGTATTTAGCTTGGAGATTGATGGGTTCATTTCCTACATCTATGGAAGCAAGTTCCAGCTTAGAGCAAGTGAGCGATCTGCAAAAAAATTCAAGTTGAAAGGAACTATTGACCTATAATTTTATGGAAAATTGGAAGTACTGATAGAAATGTCTGCTGTTTTCCTGCAGTTTAAATATCAGGTTTTGTGGCACACTGGAAATAGAATAGCTATGTGAAATATTTCTGAAGCTTTTCTTCTTACTGAAGAATTAACTGGTTTTCGGTTTCCTTTAAAGGAGTCTCTCAGACTGCTGGAATTCATTATGGTGTTTTATTTGTATGTAACGTTCTGGCTTATTAAACTTATATGATTAGTATTGGTTACCTGACTTCTGGTGTCTGTTACACCTTTTTAAAAAACTTTTTCTTATAAAACATACATAATGTACAATTTTTAAGAGGGTAACGTGGCTGACATTTAATTTCACTTGTCTGTGAGCACTACATCACCAGAACACAAGAAATCAGTAGTTTCATAATGTAAGTCTTCTAAATTCACTAACCACCCTTAATAAAGCAGCACTTAACGAAGTTTCTAGTATTTAAAGCTTTTATAAATATTTGCCTTTTGCAGTAGTCTGCAACAGTGGCTGCAATGGAGACGCTATACTTGCCCCAGTGGAGACTTGTTCAGCTTTAAGTGCTTCGTGTACCCTCCGCCTTACCATTTTTCTGTTACAGAAGAGCCTTTGTGGTGTTTGTTATAAAGGTAGCTTTCAGTTTAAGTTAGAAAGTCAATTTCAACATCAAATGAAAGATTTTTATCTAGGGAGAGAAGTTTCTCCTTGCCATCATTCAAGCATTTGTAGCCAACCAGTATAATTTCTTTAAAGAGTACATAGTTGTTCCTCACATACACTACACCGAAGCCTAGTAGTATTGGTTTTTGAAGGCCAGCTCCAGCTTGAGGTCCTGACTGTGCTGCGGGACACACAAGTCATTTATCTGCCATGAGAAAGCCAATGATCATCACCTCCACGACTTCTGAGTCCTCTGAGAACACTGTCAGTCAGCCCTCAACAATTTGCCTTCAAAGCTAATTCCTTTCTGGACCTGTTCCTGGGATACATTACAAGGGAGCTGCACCTTCCTGGCATTGTCCCTCGGACATAAAGCAGATTCGGCATCACCAAACCAGACTGATCAGTTGACATGACAGTGTAGGCAATATTGGTTTTCATGACAGACTGCTCCTCTGACCCCTTCGAAGGCAGGAAATAAAGCACTTGGCATGGAAATAAATCTGTGTTGCAACTATACAAAGACCTGCCCTTGAGATGGGAAATGGACAGTGTTTTTGCTAGAGATATGTATTTTATACAGGGAAGTACAGTCATCTCACAGGAATGGGAAACCAGAAGAAACACTGAGAAAGCCTTTGAAAGTACACATAGGCACTTTGGAGAGTAGATTTTTTTTTT
>VWYK01122940.1:5405-37969 GCA_013399775.1 Semnornis frantzii
TTAATTTTGCTGGTGCATTTTCTGTACTAAAGTAAAGCAAGCAATCAGAATGTCTTAATAGTTGCATTATAAATACATGTTGCACAGTCATTGTTCTCAGCCTCTGCAAGCTCTTCAATATAACATTCAAGGTCTGCAGGAATAATAAAAGCATTTTTACTTTGTCCAGTGGCAGCGTATCAGATAAACGAATGCAGATTTAAAGGAGAAGAGTGCAGTGCATTCTCCCACTGGAGCTTGTGGGTTTAGCTTTAAATTCAGAAAATGCTTAAGAGAACCTTATGAAATGTAATAAAGTTCTCCTTCCCTGAGCTCACACTGTCAATCTGAAATTGTATTGAGGGAATTTGAGTTTCAATAATGTCCTTATGGAGCAGCTATGCTTATTACTTAGATATTAGAGGTGCCCTGTTGATGTACAAGCATTTGAATTCCAAAGGGAAATAAAGTCTGTATTTTCAGCTTATTATTGTACAATATTGTAGGCGCTCCACAGTAATCTTCTGGTAAAAATTGTTCTTTTCCCCTTCAAACTTCCACCACCTAACGTGTTGTCTTGGCTTCCTACCTCTGCTGCAAAGGAAAACATCAGCTTAAATTTTCAATTCCCTAGTAAGAGGTTATGTGCATTATAACACTATTATAGCTAATATTGTTTATGTACTTAATTCTTTGTGCTAACAGTGGTGGTCACAGTTTGAAGTTGCTGTGCCACCTGGGTGCTCATGGAAAGTGCCAACATTACCTTAAAGCAGGCTTCCTGAGAACCCTGCAGCATATCCACTCCTCTTTTGTCTCCACCAATGCTGACTTTTAACATCTTGCTAAGTTTACCTTGTATATACAGGTGCACATCAGCTAGCATAGCTGTAGGACAGCTTGCTCAAGGCTGAAGCAACACCACGAGGCAGGCATGTAGATGTATTTGGAAGGAGCTGCTCTGGATAAAAATGCCTTGTCACATTGCTCACCAACTCATTTTCACTTGTACATATTCCTTCAGGGCTGCAGGAATTCGCTTGCTTATGGGCTGGCTTGTGAACTCAAATCCCTGTTGTCTTTCTTCCAACCCTGTGCACTAGAAATAAAAAAAAAAAAAAGGAAAGAGCAAACCTGACTGAAAGCTCTCAGCTCTCTGGCTCTCTCTACTCTGCATGAAATGGAGCGTGGAGGAGAGTGCTCCAGGCAAGCAGCAGCTCCGAGTTAACTGCCAGGTCAACACAGAAGGCCAAGAGCTGGTCAGTGTGCTCCCAGTGTGTAGCTGAGGCAATGCTCACCACCTTTTGCAATGGATACAATAGTTTATAAATGACGCATGAAGGGATTTTGAGGTCTGCAAAGGCAGTGCTGTGGCAGGATCAGGAAATGCTTGAAGGTATTCGTTCAGCCACGCTCCTTGGTCCTGTTCTCCTCAGCCCAAAATAAGTCCCAAAATGAGAGGGAATGGAAGATTTTTGATGAGCCTCACAAGAACTTTCTCCGCTTCCAGTCGCCTAGTCATAAAATGAGGAATAAACCATTCCGTCTATATATTAGGAAAACTCCTCTCCTCTGTTTTGTTTCTTTCTATCTCGAGCAAGTCTATCTCAAGAAATCTTGCTGCCTAAAGAAGAACTGAAGGCAGGATTCACCTAGCTGAAATCAGGGACCTTTGCCATTGACTTCAGTCAGGATGGTAGGAGCTGAGCACCTATGTGGGTTTTGGTTCATGCTTCCTATGGGCAGCTTCAGAACTTTCATACATAAGTAGCCTACTTTGTATTTCATTCTGTCTCTATATTTTAATTCTAGGCTGGGGGAGGAGCTTAGCACCCAAGGTCATTTAAGAGTGTTTAACAAAAGGCTCTCTGTTTACAGATTAATTCTCTAAAGCAATAGTCTTGTCCCAATTACATGAGTTGTGACCAACCTTAAAATTGTCGTTTTCCTTCTATATTCCACAGTCAACTAAAGCAAAAAATGTCCATCCTGGAAGGAAACAAATTACAAGTCTCATTAAACTATATACATTTAACATGAGATCCACATATTAATTTTTAGCACAAATGAACAAACACTGCTTTCCATAGATACCCTGCTGTTACTGCTGGAACTGGGATCCTTCCTTCTCCCAGAGTGAGTCTACTAAATTTTAGATTGTTAAAAATGATGAAAAAAATCCTTTTGACAGGCAGAGAATTAAAAACAAGATACTGTTTGTTCTGCTACTACAAACACACCCTGAACCCAAAGCTCTGGGTTTACCTTCTGGGTTTTGAGCCTTAAGTGACTGAATTCTTCCCAACCAAAGCAGTTAGAAATCACTAATGAAAGTCGTATTTTTTTTGTTGCTCATCATACAGCAAGAGCCAGTGCTCCACTGAAAACACAAACTACTGCTAGAATGGAGATACAACTTAGGATTATTGCAGCTGGCAGCACTGCAATCATTTCAAATTTTTTGAGCATATCTTTTGAGATTCTGAAAAAGTGTTATATCAAAACTCAAACGTTCTTAGGTAAACATGAAGGTGGCAGCACAGGAGCAGCCCAATTTTATCACTACAGTAGCAGCTCTGTAAGTCTTCATATACGGCAGTTTTATTTTGATTAAGGGAAGAGGTGGCTTCTTGTTCCTTGCAGGAATCCATCCGTGCTGTGGGTCTCCCCAGCCTGCAGTGTGACCTGATGTCCGTGCAATGTCACAGCCATTTCTTGCAATTTTAATGTATCTGGAATAGGGAAGGATGTGTCTGCTTATTGATCAAATTCCTTTGTGAAATCAAAAGTGACTTTTGCATTACCTTAAGAAGAATGTCTTGCCTGAGCCTTTCTCGTACTAGCACATGTGCATGGTTTAGGGTGCGTTCTTTTTCTGTTTCTGGCTCCTGGAAAACCATGTTCCTATTGGATATATTGAACAGTATAGTTAGATCTCCTTGCTGGGTGAAGTGTAAAATCCTGTTTGTATCCATTTGTCTTCCTGTATACCCTTTCTCTTCTCTTTTGCCCCTCCAACATGGATATTTTTAGCCCAAGAGCTGTAACTTGTACAACTCATTTACACTTATTTTCTCCTTTTTCTTGGCTTTGCTATTCTTAGGCAGTAATGATCAGAAACTGCATAAGGGCAGAGCATTCAGCCTAGTAGCTGTCTAATGCTACTTACACAGCAGAGATGCCCAGGTTGTTTTCATTCTCTAGAGAGTAAAAATTCCCTTTTCTCTGCCTCCTGGTGACCCAGTAGTTTTCCTCTCTTCTCCCTCCTCCACATGTTGTGTCCTGCCTGTATCTGGAGGAGAAGGGAAATAATTTTTGGATCGTAATGCATTTTAGGACTTCCTGGTGTAGAAAGAAATGAGATTCATAATAATTCCTCTCTTTATTAAATATTGATATATTCTTTTCACAGAATTGAAGAATGGTAGGGATTGGAAGAGATCTCTGGAGATCGTATAGTCCAACCTCCCCTGCTAAAGCAGGTTCACCTAGAGCAGATTACACAGGAACATACCCAGGCAGGTTTTGAAAGTCTCTGGAGAAGGAGACTCAATAACCTGTTGGGGCAGCCTGTTTCAGTAGTCTGTCTGAAACAGACATAAAAGAATATGTGCCCTTTTTTTTCAGCTAAAGAACAGTTCTTTCCACGGCCTGCAGTACACAACTCACTATGATGGGTTGATGGCTGGAGGTCAGTTTGTGAGTTTTTCTACTCTTGGTTCTATGAATTGCTTAAAAGTAGTAAGGAAGAAACTCTTAGGACGAATCCCTATACCATGGTTGCAACCTTCAGAGCCTGGAAATGAAGAGATAAGCTGTGAGAGCCTGAGCACACTGCACAGGCAGAGTAGAATTGCTATTTGAGATGACTTAGTAGTGGAACCCATGACAGTACACCCTGAACAGCTGATTGTTTCTGCTGCATTTCTCAGCAAAATGCATTTGTATGCATTTTGGCTAATAAACACTCAAGCTAAATTCAAATGGGACTTAAGATTGTGTGTGTTTCCAAAAGAGTCCATTGCTGAGAAAAGACTTTCCTGTGCTCTTTTCCTGTGCTTTAGTTTCAGTTGTATGGGGTTAAAGGTTAGATTGTTGATAGTGCAGCTTGCTAAGAGTATGTCTTCCATGGATAGTAGTGGCTGGTTTGGGACTGTCCCCATCTCCCTATGCATCAAAACTGTATCAGGGCCTGTCAAACCCACTTGGTTTCTGGGAGTTACTTTTCAGAGAGTTGGCAAAGTCTTTGTGGGAAAGAAGCAATTGCACAAGTAGCTTCTTTCAGGAGGAGGAGGATGGTCTGACTTGGAGGCAGAGGAGTCAACAAGCAATTTCTAATCCTTACTAGGCTCATCAAACTGCTGGCCCCTGCAATGTTGGGCAAACAAGGTAACTTCACACAGCATTTCCCTCCTCTGAAAGTACCTGGTAATTCCATAATGGAAAGGGTTTTGCTGTCTCCATAAACAAACCTGGCCTGGTATGTACATCAGGACTCATTTCTGCTTCTCCACATAATACTACTGAGTTGGTGCTGATGGTCATGCTGACTGTGCAGTTGTGGCAGTCCTCTGCAGGCAGTCAGAGGACATCTGTGGCTCAGCATCGTTGTGCTGGGGCTCCTCACTTTTGTGGGTTATTGTTTGGGGAAGTTGCAGCACTGGGGGTCAGGCTGGGGGAATGTGTAGCCTTGTGCACACGTTTTGAAGCGTACTGGAATGTGACTATCCTGCAAACTTCTCCTTTTACAATGGCAGAGCTCGAGGAAGCATCATGCTGTCTTTTTGTCTGTCTCGGGTGAGTGATACTAACCCACCAACACTGCACCACAACTTGTAGTACAGTTCTTTGCTCCTGCTAGTAGAAGTTCCGTGTGGCACTTGCTGCTCTGCCCAGCTCACCGATCTAGGTTGGCTAAGGTGCACTGTGAGGCACAAAAATAGACTTAATTCCACAGAACAGGGCTGTGGGCACCACTTGCAAACTGATGTTTAAGGTCTTGCAGTTCTTATGTCTAAGGAAAAAGTGAACCTAAATATCTTCACTGGAGTCCTTGTCATTGCATTTCTTTTGCCCACAGTTCGCCAAAGGGTCTGGGAATGGAGACAAGTTCAGACACTGCATCACCCTGGGACAGGGTATGGCCAATGCTTGACACAGAGCTATTGTGTGTGGAGTGATTTCAAGACCTAGAATAAAAGCTTGGGATGCCTTTGCTATCACCATTTTCTCTGGAAGTCTGAAGAAGCCAAATTCAAACTCAAGACAGGGTCTGTTACATACACTGTACAGTTTTGCAACCTGCAACACCTCTTCGTCACTGGCTAACTGCTTCAAGACAGGCAGATCCATTGTGTGTCAAGTGCTGATGAAGGGCTCTTAGGACTGAACCACCGCATACTCCTCATTTAAATATCAGTGATGTTAATGAAGTCTTGGTCTCTTGAAGTTTCCCAAACTGTATGTTGGCTCTTAGCAGTATCCACATTCTCATGGATCCACAGTAATTAGAGCTGCACAGATAACAAAGCCTGCCAGGTCCTTGTTATGGAGGTTTGGAAGTGGTGTTCAGCCATTGCACACTTGACTTGTGTGTGACATCAAATCTGAATCCAGCTCCATGGCCAGCACCAACCACCACTTCAGTCTTGTCATAATGTCTTCTCCAGGCTCTCCTTCAGTTCTGCACTGTGTTTGTAGTTCCTTGTCATAGACTTTTTCCTAACTTCCCTCTGTTAACAACTTCATACTCATATTTTGCATTTTTCCCAAATCTGGCTTCTACCTGCCCATTTTTTGTCCTGTTTACTGTTGAAACTCCTTTGCATTATGTATTCAGTAAGAAATGCCACTCTATGAAATGCCTTCTGCTTGCAAGCACTCCATTTCCCTTAAGACTTCCAGCAATGATCTCTGAAAATATCCACACTGCTTCACGGAGAGCTTGTCTCCGGTGTATTCAGATGTCAAACTGTTTGTGTCTCGGCTTGGAGCAGCCACTGTCTCATTTGTGTGCAAAGCCCTACCATGAGCATGGGGCACTTCTCAGTAAATAATAGCAGTGGATTCATCTGCTGCATCATATAGTAGCACTGGAAAATAAACCCAAACTTTTTGCAGGTGAGGACCATTTCTCTTCACTTTCTTCCCTACATTTTAAATTATATTTTTGCTGTGCTTTCATTAAACATTTGTAATTGCATCCTCCAGTGTGTGAGAGCTCTCTCTTGCACAAAACTTGACTAAATTCAGCTAAAGATTTCCTTTGAGAAATCTTCCTGGGAAGGGTGGAGTTTCTTCTGATAGAGAAGACACTGTGGTCTCTAGTGCTGCTTTCATTCTCAAAACCTGAAGATTGGGTGAGATGGATGATGAGATGAGGAACGGATGCTCCTTATATGAGCATGTCCCTTAATGGACATGGGGGATCTTACACAGTCTTCACAAAGGGAATGTCTTGGCCTTCTTTGACATAGAGCTGAGCCAAGCAGGCCTCAACTAAAGGAGCAGCACACAATTGTTTTCCACCGAGCTTGCATGCCATGCTCATCACAGTGTTATGGAGGGTTATGATACAAGATAGGAATATTTTTTTTCAAAATTAATATTGTTTATTAATTTTGATATTCAGGATTCTTTCTACCCACCCAATGATTTTTAATAATAATTAGGTTCTTTGCAAAGGTCATAAAAACATTATACAAAGGGATAACAGAATCTAGAACACTTAAATAACTAGCAATGATGCAAATATTAATTAATTGAACTGGAAGAGAGGTTCTTGCTGTTAATTATACTGCTTGCCCACTAGATTGACTCAGGAAGCTCCTTTCTTCTAAGGCATGAGGCATTTGCATTCACTTTTACGGAGTTTTGCTAAAGATTTGCTAAAGAACTTTTGAGTATTTACTCACAAAAGTATTAATATCTGGATTTCCTGGGACTAACTACAGCTTCAGACAGTACCTAAACACTTGCAGGCAGTTCTGTTGGTGTCTCATCAGCCAGTGAGGCTTCTGACCTTCCCAGGCTCTTAGCAGGGGTTCTGGCAGAAAGCAGATGATCTCTGACCTGGTCTTGGTTCCTTTTGGACAATTTATGTTCCTTCCAGGACTCCTAGTCTTGGCAGAAGACTTGCAGCCAGGATGTCTTATACATGTGCAGTCTTAGCACAATGTCATCCAGGCTAAGGCCTATTCCTGATAAGCTCAAAGCAGTTTCCAGGCAGACAAGCCCAAAGTATCAGGGTCTATTATTATGCAGCAGAACTAACTTATCGCTTAGCAGAGGATAAGGCTGCAGAGCATGGCAGGATACAACAGCAGTGAGACAGAACACCACCACAAGCAGAGAACACAATAAGGCAAAAGCAATGGCAGCAGCATGCTGTGTCTACCTGCTTATCTCTTTTTACTGGTACAGCCTGGGTCTAATGGGCCTTTGGCCACAAATCAGCCAATCAGAACGGCTGTTAGCCCAACTTAACCACATTAGGTGAAGTCGGGGCTTACTTTTTACCTTTTTAGGGTAGAACACAAACAAGTGTATCAACATGTGTGGGTACCTTGTAAACAAGTTTGGACAGACATGGAGGCACCAGGGACCTTTGTCTTCCTTTCCTGCAGTTGCTTCCCCCACCAACAGGAGGAGGGCGAGCAGGGGACCATGTCTGGGCAAGCCAGGACATTATCAGGTCTAATTTTGTCCTATTTTGGCCTTCCATGACACACAGTCAGTCCAAACTTTGCAGCAGTGTGGTGATGCATCTGCCACACATTGTTTGCTTCCTCCTCCATGCCTGCCTATCTGCCTTTTCCATCGCTTGAGTTGCATGAGGCATCCTGGGGTTTTAGTCCAGTAAGAGTAAAAGCAACCAGAATGCAGGATTTAATGTAGCTGTTGCAATGAAAACAGCAAAGCAACACCACGGTGCTATCAGAAAAGCATAACCTGCACTGGAATCAGATAGCCTTCTGGTCCATCTATCCATGAGTCTGCTGATTTCAATATAGAAGTGTCTGGTTTTGGAGGATAGGCATGTGTGGGAGCAAATGAGGGCTGTTTGCAACTTGAAAGGGGGGAAGCTGCAAACCTACCATAGCAGCACTGTGTTGCTACGAATACTTATGTACCTAGTGCACTACCCTGCTTTCTTGTTTGTCTTGCCTGCTCTTTCAATACATGAAAAATTCCTCTCTCCAAAGGAATTGCATAGTTAAACCAGCAAGTCATCTGTGAGGAGACGAAGTAGCGCCACCACCCAAGGGCTCTGGGTTTATTTGTGCCTGTGAACATGTCTGCACATCACATCCCCTTCTCTGCTCAAGGGCCACCAAAGTATTGTAATATGGAGGAATCCTGCTCTCACACAGAAGCTGATTGCAAGACAAACCCTTGCTGTCCTGACCTGCAGTTTGTACTGTAGATAGCTTTAAAGCTAGGGTGCAACAAATAATTGATTCATCTGCTAGATTGCCAAATTGGAAAAAATCATCACCTATATAATTTTACATGCTCATAGATGACTAAATATCAGTGGGGTTGTTTGTTCCATTTGACATGGCAGCAAAACTTGCAGAGGAAAAAGTACATGGTGAGTGAGGTTGTAGTGTCAAATGAAGCAGTCTGATGCACTCAGAATGAAGCACTAGTCCTTTGAAGTAAAGTTGGGGAGAGAAGATCAGAGTTCATGAAGAAGGAGAAGTGCATGGGTCCCCTTTCACCTGATAGCTCAGGAATTCAAGTCTGCACTCAAGGTGGGACTGACCAGGACTGCCATCCCTTTTCTGCGTGGGACAGCCTGGATCCATCCCACTGTGAGCAGTCAGCCTCACACACCCACTCTGCATCTCTTCCTTGGTGGATTGTCACTGCTACAGGTCCAGGGGCTCACAACAGCAAGGGGAATGTCATCATTGTGGTATTACACCTTCGTATTATCATTCCTGATGAATAGTTAAAATATTTCCACCCCAACAGATTGCACCCAGAGATTTCCAGACACATGGGAGTTAATAGTTTGTCCTGAAAAGCAGAGGGCTTCATTTACATCCATTCCACAGCCAGGCTGTAGCAAGGTCTGACTCCATTTCCTCCTTCTCAAGAGGACTATATTGAAGTGATTTTCCCTTGAACATGTCCCATTTCACATAGCTCTGCTGTGCATCAAGCACAAAGAACATACTACACACATATATATTCCACCATATAATAGAATTTGTTACAAGTGTATTTGCGTGGCAGATATTCTTGCAGCTCCCAGAGCAGAGGGATATTAATAGAGAAAGAAACTTAAAATAGGCAGAAGTAGCCTGAACATGCTGAAATTTTGGAAGAGAAAGCAGCAAGAACCTGAGACAGGTCAGGGACAGGGTTCTGCTGTCCAAGTCTTTGGCGTGAGAAGACCTGACCTCGGTCAGAATAAAACGGAGGACTTCGAAGGATGGGCGACCCAGAGCCTTGGCAGAGTGTAAAATGAGAGATGGCCAGCTAGGTATCTTGTGCATAAATTGTCACTGGCACTTTAATAATCTTGCGGCCCTTGCTTTGGCAGACTGATAGATATTTTCAGAATCAGGAGGACATCTGAAAAATATATTTTCTGGGCCAGATTTTAATTTGGGGGCCTGTCAACCTTGGCACTGTGCTTTCTCTTAAAGTAAGGTCACCATGACGTCCTTAGCCTGTGGAATACCTCTCCCAGGGATTTAAATATCTAAGACATAATTCATGATGTAAATATTCTCAGGTTTGCCAATTCTTGTGGTTCAATTGCAAGTTTTTTGGTGCTGTCTCATTTGGAAAGGGAAGAGAGAATGATGATTGTTGTTGTGGCTTTTTTATTGTTTGGCTTGAAAACCTTGGCTGTGAAATTGTGAATCTGTGGGGGAATGGTTTTTTTTTTTTTTTTTTTTTTTTTTTTTGGGAAAGGCAAAANTTTTTTTTTTTTTTTTTTGGCAAATACCAAAGATCTATTAAAACCGTCCTGAATGTATTCTTTTTCTGGAACACATAGGAGAAGCACTTTAATATGCTGAGAAATGCATTCCAGTGATCAGGGTTGGTACCAGGGATCCCAATGGGTCTGTCACCTCTGGCTGTGTCACCTGGTCTGAAGCCAAGACCCCTCCTCCCCCATCCCAAAGAGCTGTACTGTTCTTTCATGTCCAAAACAGGTACACATCTGATTGCAGTGATTCATCCAAACTGGCTCTTCCTGTCTTCTGAATTCATTTCAGCATTGTCATTTGTCTTCCTCATTTAACTTGCATTTCGGCTCTGTATCTCAATGGGAGTAGACAGGATGTCCATGTCTTCTGGTTAGTTTGGAATGTAGAATGCAGGCTACTTTCCTTGAATCTTTTTTTCCAGGACATTTGGTAGAGCCTCCTGTTGTTTCACATGAAGCTCCCTGTCCTCAGGTGTTTGATTTTTCCTGGTCCTTCAGCACTGACAATTTCCTTCGCCTTTCACTTAGCACAGCTAGTAAAATTAGAACTCTTCATGCAAATAAAGATTGTTTAAATTAATAATAAGACTAGCAGTAAAAGTAATTCTTGGTGCTTTCGTTGATCTGCAATAGCTTTTGCTAGCTGGAAAAGTATCCACTTGAGACTGCCCTTTGTCTTTTACCTTTAGGCTTTTATAGAAGTGTGTCAATTTTCCTCCTCTCCTAGACATTAATCTTTAGTAAGAAACGAGGTCAAGGGGTTTAGAAATCCAGATAGCTAATCTTTGCTGTTCTTTCCTTGTCAAACAAGGCTGTTGTAATATCCTCAAAGAGATCCATTGAGTGAGTGAAGCATCATCTCCCCCGTGCTTGCTCTCCTTGGTCTCTTTTCTCCCTGCCCAAAATGAGATTAAAAACTAAATTCAGAAGTATTCTTTCTTCACTGCTTGCATATAGTATTTTTAAAATTTCATTATATGACAATTTCTTTCTTAACTTCCCTATGTCTGCTATTTGGTCTTTTATGCAGCGAGATTGTGACAGAGCCATTCTCCTACAAAGCCTATTTTTTTTTTTTTTTTAGTGACTCCTGCAAGCAGAACAAGAGAGAGAAATGCTGGTAACTTCTACTTTGTCATAGGTTTTATGCATGTTTTATTTACACATTTCTGGAAAATCAAATAATTTCTCATTCACAGAATCATAGAATCATTTTGTTTGCAAAAGACCCTTAGTATCATTGAGTCTATACATTATCTTACTTTACCAAGTCTGGTGCTAAACCATGTCCTTAGCACCACATCTCTGCATCTTTTCAACATCTCCAGAGACGGTGATTCGACCACCTCACTGGGGAGTCTATTCCAGCGTTCAAGACCCCTTTCAATGAAGACGTTTCTTCCAATATCCAATCTAAACTTCCCCATATGCAACTTGAGGACATTTCCTCTCATCCTGTCACTTCTTGTTCTTTATAGGGGGTTGTAGAGAGTGAGAAGGTCTCCCCTCAACCTATTTTCTCCAGGCTGTGCAACCTTTGTTCCCTCAGCTGCCCCTCACAAGACCTGTTCTCCAGACCCTTCAGCACTTTCTATGCCTTTCTCTAGACGCACTTCAGAACCTCAAGGTCTTTCTTGTAGTGAGAGCCCAGTAATCAATGTGTGGCCTCCCCAGTACTGGCTACAGGGAGACAATCACTTCCTGGCTCTGCGTTTCACACTAGTCCTCATACAGACCAGGATGCTGTTGGCTGCCTTGGCCACCCAGGCACACTGCTGGCTCATACTGAGATGGTTGTTGATCAACACTCACAGGTCTTTCTCTGCTGGGCAGCTTTCCCTGAGTCTGGAGCATTGCATTGGCTTGTTGTGAGCCAAGTGCAGGGCATAACACTTGGCCCTGTTGAACTCATATGGCTGACCTTGGCCTATCCATCCAGCCTGTCCAAATGCCTCTGTAGAGCTGTCCTGCCCTCAAACAAATCAACATTCCCTCCTCATGTGAAAGCTGTAGAGTTCTAAAAGGTGTAGCTCTGTCAGGCATGTAGCAGAAAATTGGTCAGATTTACTTCTGGCAACTTTAGAATGTGTTCAGTTGAACAATTTGAAATGCTATAAATATTCGCAGGCATTTTTCAAATAACATCAGATCTAATAAATGCTGTTTAAAGTTGCTAAACATTAGGCATTGTGTTGTTCAACTGATCTCCTGAAAAATACATTCTTCTTTTCTTGTAATTAATCTCATTAAAAAGTCTTTAGCTGGTATGGGGAAATAATGGATCTTTAATGCTTTGTTTGATATTGAAAACAAGTTTTATAATGAGACATTAAAAGGTAGTTTTAATGTGTCACTCAGCATGCATGGATACTCACAATCAGTGATACCTTATGGAAATGTGATCAAAACTGCAGCTTAGACCAAAAAACTGCATGAGAAATGTGCTGAGGGAGAACAGATTGAGTGGCCTAGCACTTGGAGACCAGCATACTCCTAATCTGAACGCAACAGCTCCAGGGAAACAGCACATCTTCTACATCCACAGTTGGTAGTTCAAGAAGTCACATATCCCATGCCACTGTCTTGGGGGGATTTGAATCTGGGTTACAAATGAATGGTAATAAGGCTGATATGAAAATATTAGCCAAACTTTATTAAACAAAGTAAATTCCCCCAAACTTATTTACAATTAATAAATAGATTCTGCTATGCGGTTGGTTAAACTGTCTTTGCAGAATGTATATATATATATATATATACAAATTAATTAATATGATTGTTGTAAACTTTTAGAAAATTTAAATAACTAGAGAGAGTCCTGCAGCACAAACACTGCTTGAAGATCAAACATGAACTTTAGGAACTTTAGAAAAGAGAGTTTAGTTTACTCACTGATCGGAGTCTCAGTATTTATAATCCAAATTATCCATAAAAGCTTAAATGAAGAAAAATATGGCTCCTGCCACGTGATGGCTTTCACGTGGCGGTGACGCGTGGGGCTTTGCTGCCTGCGTAGTTCCAATGGAACACGTTGTCTGAGGAGATCCACGGGCGCGAGGCAAATCCTCCGTGGTTCCCGGGAGAGTCTCGGAGTGTGGAGCCCCTGGACGAAGCGAGATCCAGATTCCCGGGCTGGAGCAGTCCGATCGGCTGCAGCGCACGACCAGGGGGGGGGGGGGTCGCCTCTCGGGCTGGAGCAACGAGTCGGCACGTCCCGGTGTCGCAAAACCGCTACTGGGCTGCCACCTAGGCTCGGCGAGAGTTAGACAGACTCCGGCTGGGCCGAGTTCAGGCAGACAGCTACACCCCAGCGCGGGGCAAGCCCTTCAGTCCCTTGGCTTGGTGCGGCGAGCAGACAGGAATCAGGTTTGCCGTTTGTCCGAGCAAAGAGGACAAGTCCCCTGCCACGCAGCACAGGCACACAGCAGCCCCAAAATGAAAGCGGCCCCCAAACGACTTGGCTGGGGTTTTTTTAAGCGTTTTGACCGATTGTTTTTTGACCAATAGCAACAGACAAGAAACACACCTTGAACCAATCCGAAGCCACTCCACAAAAAAGGGGAGACGCACGAGTCCAGCACCGTGACCTCTGCAGACCGCTAGGCGCCAAGGCTTCTGTCTGCTTTCCCGCCTCTCCCCCCACCCCGAGAAGGGGAGAGAGAAGGCGGACACCCAGGATACGTGCTCCAGGCCTTCCACCGCAGCCACCAGTATGTGGTCATCTTTTATGAATTTTTTTTTTCCCTCCAACTTTTCTTTCATTCCATAATTTTTCATAATTGGGCAAAATTCTAAAAATCCTCTTGTTTAAAAAGTAGATTTCAAAGTTTTGCTGCAAGCCAAGTAAATTTGGCCACTAAATGTCTCTGAAATATCTTGCAATCACTTCAAACAGCTCATCTGGATCTTATGCAAATAGATGGATCTTACTTTTCTGTGGATGTTGTTCAAAGGGTTTCCCTTTGAAAAAAAGAACTACCTTTGACAAGTATTCAGAGACCTACAGGATCCTGTTAGAAGAAGACTGTGAGCTAGTTAGCTCCCTGGTGATGGTATCAAATAATAAGCTTTCAGGCCAGCAAATATATTTGAAAAACAAAACCAAAACCAACAAGTATTTAATGTAGTAACAAACTTTTAAATTAAATTTGTTTAAAGGTTCTTCATGAAGGTTTAGTGAGTGTGTTAAAAGAGCAATTAAATTTGCTTGCAAGTAGCAGGGTGTCAGAAACCATTCAGCAGAGGAAAAGGAAATGGTGAAGGTGATGTGTTGGGAATTGGATAAGGTTTTTCGTATGGTCACATGTAACATTTTATTAAGTAAACCAGGGGAGCGTGGTTGAGCTGAGAGGGCAGCCCAAGATAAGACTTGAATACAAACTGTCAGTGTGCTCGGGTGCCCAGAAAGGCCAACACCCTGTCCTATATGTAAAAAGCAGAACTAGGAAGTGATTGTCCCCCTATTCCCAGCACTGGTGAGGCCACACCTTCAGTACTGTGTTTGGTTTTGGGGCTCTCACTGCAAGAAAGACATTGAGGGTCTGCAGAACAGGTCTTGTGAGGGGCAGCTGAGGGAACCAAGGTCGCGTCGTCTGGAGAAAATAAGTTGAGGGGAGACCTCACTCTCTACAACCCCCTAAAAGGAGGTTGGAACAAGAAGTGACAGGATGAGAGGAGATGGCCTCAAGTTGCATATGGGGAAGTTTAGATTGGATATTGGAAGAAACTTCTTCATTGAAAGGGGTCTCAAACACTGGAATAGGCTCCCCAGTGAGTTGGTTGAATCACCATCTATGGAGATGTTGAAAAGATGCAGAGATGTGGTGCTAAGGGACATGGTTTAGCACCACGCTTGGTAGAGTTGGATAATGGTTGAACGTGATGATCTTAAAGATTGTTTCCAACTAAAATGATTCTAGGATTCAATAATTCTAAAACTTGGTATAGGTTTGATTTGTGTCACTTCTGTCCCCCTGCTTGTCTTAGTGGGCATCACATTGCTGACATGTGTGGATGGTGATGTGTGGGGAGGAGATAAACGGTTTGGAGTTAAAGGAGGCTGCTTTAAGTTGATTCCGTTTTTTTCAGTGCAATTGTGGAACTAAGAACAAAAGAAATTTAAAGAAAAGAAAAAAAAACACCAACAAGAAACAAGCAAAACACCAAAATGCACAAATATAAAAGAGGGGCTCCCTGCCTGAAAATGACCCTGAATGAGGAGCTTAAATCAGCTGGCAAGAAAACCTAGTAAACAGAAATACTTAGGCATCAGATTGTGCTCCTTGACAGAGTTTTGAATCGTCTTCTTAGGAAAGCTTTAAAAATGAGATGTGTACACCAAGCACAGGCTGTGTTTGTGGGTACCACCTTTGAGGTGGCTGATGGAGTTCCTTTCAGCTTTCTACCTGCTCCATGTTCAGATAATACCTTGGAGACTGTGCTCACATCTTAACAAATCAATATCCTGCAATGGAAGAGCTTTGGTATTATGTGAGCTCAGCCCTCTGCCTCCTCACCTGCTGAATACATCTCCCATAATTCATTACATATTTCTCAACAAATGCTGTCTGAACATAGAATAAAGAAATACAGCTGACAATTATAATGATGGAATTTTTATGCTTGTATAACCACTTTGACAACGTCTGCTCTTTCTAACATTCAAATTTCCTTAGAAGAAGCTTTATGAGCTTTCATTTTCAGTTTAAGTAGCTGGGAGTTAAAGTGGGAGAGCCCTACTATCATCTCCGTGCATGGCTAAAAAGACTTGGAGAAACTGGCAAGACAAGAATATGCTTAATACTGAGAAGCTGGACTGAAAGTGCAGGTTTTCTTAGCTGTGTTACATGCTCGTTTGGGCAAGTCATGTAACTCTCCTCTTTGCTTTCCCTAGCCACTCTAAGGCTCAGTCTGATCTCTTTTGTGAAGTTCTTGAATAATTTAGAGAGAAAGGACTATGTAAGTTATTGTTACTGTCTTTTATTCTGTGAACTATTTTCTCTTAAAGTCCTACTATTTTTTCTTTTTTTGTTTGGTCCTTAACAGGATTTCAGGGTCATTTCCTTGCCCTTTCCCCTGTAGTTCACTGAGTTTTGTATAACTGGTTTATTGGTACAAACTTGAACTTCACAAATTTCCCATTGCTACTGAATAAATTGCTACCTTACATTGTTAACATGTTTGTAAAGAACTTACTTGTCTAAAAACTGTAGATAAAATGTATGGGGCCAGGAAGATGCCCTGATCTTTGTGGTGATACTGAGCATTGTGGTGTAAGAACTATTAAGTCACTACAACATTGCTGAGCACAAAAGGATAACTTCCTCTTTTTTTGTGGCAGAAAATCAATGTGTAGCATCAAGAGTGTATATTGACAGCTTGATTATAAAGGACACTGAATATGCTTGACCCTGGAATAACACCAGAATGGAACAGAGCAGGACATTTGCACAGCACTAACAAGGGTAGCATACATTAAGTCCTGCTTGCTCTTCTCCGTTGCACCAGATAGTTTTTATCATGTTGCCACTACTGTTTCTTTTTCAGATCTTTTTGCTTTGTTTGCTTTTCTGTATGTCTTTAGCATTGATACTTCCTGGCACTTGTGCGGCTGGTACTTCACTTCTGTACTGAAACTTTGTTGTGGTGCATCACTTCTTATTCTTCAAGAACAACTTGCATAGGTTACAGGGAGAGCAAGAGCTTATAGTCGAAGTTGTGTGAGAGCTGATTTTTTTCTTGTGTTTTATCCTTTTAATTTCTTGCAGTAGCCAAAATACTGGCAGTCCGGGGTGGTTCCAAGTGTCCACATTCAGACCTAAGGCCACCAGGTGCCATGCTGGCAGAGCTAGTCTGTCTCCATTGCTCTGCAGAGCAGTAATTTGTCCCTGTGAGCCTAACAGCAAAGGAACAATCCCCCTGGCATGTATTTCTGACTTCCTACATATGTTTTCCCTCCTGTTTCAGGTGTTATGTACTTTCTTAACACCAACTGTGAAGTACTGGGCAAAGTACTGGTTATCCTACCCGCTTCCAGCTGGAGTATAAGACAGAGGACTAAAATGAAAGACCATAGTAAACAGTATGATTCATTTCATCCAAAAAGGACAAAATTCTAAAAATGGTAGCAAGAAAAATCTCTGCCTTCTTTATTTTATTATTTTAACACTGGTGTAGCTGCAGATCCTAGAAGCATACTAGGCAGTTGCAAATGGAGGAGAAATGAGCCTATAGGGTAATTGCTAAAAGTGTATTGGGCACTATGAAATTCCTGAGAAGTTAGATTTTCATAGAAGATTATAACCTTCTGCTCGTGAGTCACTTCAGTGGCTTCGCTTCCTACCTCATTACTGCCTGAGCCTGAGGATTACAAATCCTGATCTCCCTTTTGTCACAGAATAAACCATGGTGACGTCATATGCCATCTCTCCTTGACTTATTCTGCTTCCCATTACTCCTTTCTCTGACATTTTGGTGCTACTGTAGTTCTCCAAACACTTGCTACCTTTGTTTCATTACAATTTCCCTTATTTTTCATGGGCAGGGAGCACAAATTCCAAAATTTTCAGTAAAATCAAGAGCTCTCTCAGTTGTTTCCCTGACCAGTGCAGCAACACCAACCTCAGTATCTGAAACACTCATCCCAAGTGGGATTTTATTCTCCCTTTTTTTGCACATCCCTTTCTCCTTAACATCTTCATTTCAGAAATTACTTACTGGTATAAGAATCCCTCACAAATTCAAGGAGACATGATTTTCTTTTACCTTTTCTCAGGTCCTACTTTCCTACTGTTAATGACTAGATTTTTTTAAAAAATAATAGTAATAAAAAAAAACAAAACCCTAACATTTACAGCTACATCATTCATGCTTCTTTAGTCGGTAAGGAAAGGTCAGAGTGAGCTGTAAACAAAGCTGTGACTGTGATACTAGTCAGGACACCATCCTAGCCTTAATCACAACAGCTCATAATAAAACCAGAGGAGATGCGACAGAATAAATGTCATCAGCGGCTCACCATGTGGGTGATGATCCAGGCTTCATGCTGGTACCCAAGGCAGATAGGCTAACATTGTCTCAAGTACTGGTAGAGGTGCTGCATTTGTAATTGCTTTACCAATTCTGGCTCAAGCATCTCTTTTTCTTCTTTCTTCTTTTTTATTTTATCTTTTTTTCCCCCTCTTTTTTTCTTTGCAACAGAGCAGGCAGGAATAGAACTATTTTAACTGTGGATGTGGCTATTCATCATACCCCTCCCAATCTCAAGCTTTCATGCAGGCACACATTCAGCAAGGAGAGGTTGCTTTCAGTGGTTGTTTCTAGACAAAGTTAAACAGGAAATTAGATAGCTTTTTTACATTCTTGCAGAGCTGCCAAAACATCATGTGGATAAAGCTGAGTGAGCATTCATCAGGAGAGGAAACATTATCCTTTTATTTTATTATTTAGAGAATATTGGTGCATACAGATGAGCTTGACTCTGGCAAGTCACTTAGAAGAAACCTCAAATCTTTGGAATCCATTTGATATGTCATCCACCCTCTCAGAGCAGCTTTCAGTCCTAAAATCTTTGTGGGAAGCAGTTACATAAATTAGGGAACTGAAATGCATTGTGTATATGTGTATATTTGTGTGCTATCCATCACAAAATGCAACTGTCTCAGCAAGAGATTTCACAGTGCTTACAAGGTGCACAACACTACACACTAGGTGATGGCATGTGAGGAAGAGAACCTTATCCAATTAGAAGTACAATTTACTACAGAGAATGACTGTGGCAAACTCACCTCTGACAAGTTATCTGTTTAGCTCAGCTGCATAAACAAAGGAAAGCCCAAAGAACTGACTCCTTTTGTGCTGCCATCAACTAAAATGTAATCCCTAAGATATGAGGTGATGATACAAGGCAAGAGGTACGTAGAACAAACAGATGGAGGGAGCACCATTACATTTAACATAATAAGCCAAGGTCACACCATCTGCCTAACTCTTCAGGAGTGTTTTGTAGTGAAAATCTCGCCTAAACCACACCAATTCTTGGAAAGATTGCCATAAAGTCATTGGTGACCGTAAAGATTCAGGATTTTAATTTACATCACATTTCAAGAATAGCATTACAAAATAGCACTTCTGGCTGTTGTATCTGTGACTTTAGTCCAGAAATAATCCAACAAATAATGATGGCATGTATGCCATTATTAGAGCTGTATTTTGTGTTCCTGTTTGTTGTTGTAATTTGTGGAGAAAGGCCATAAGTGAAATCTCTAATTCACAACAAGTTCTAATGTAAATCATACCCCATTACAGTACATCATAGTGATATAATACAATATGTTAGTTTGCCCTAAGTGGATGTATTTGTCTGTATTTTCTGGCTCACATAATAGTTACCATCTGGGTGTGCATTTATGTGTTGTTGTTTCTGTTAATTATTTGTGGCGCTGCTTGTTTTAAAGCTGAAAATGAGTAAAAATTTGAAGCTGATTTAGGAAATCGCCTGGAGAATATCAACAGGAACATTGGACACTTTAAACGCTTCACATCTTTAACCTAATGCTGAGAACATTTTGGTATCCTTGAGGCATGTTCCTGATGGATAAAGTTATAGAATCAGCAACACTGGAGGTGAGCATGGGAGAGCAGGTAGAATCCCCAACTTCATACTCTTGTCTTTTATCTGGACTTAAGAAATATCAGTGCTGTGAAGGACTTTGGTGTTCCCATCCCCATGTGCAGGATGCAGAGAGATATATACAGCCTGACTCTAAATCTGAGTGTTCGTATTTCTGGATTCTTTGAGCATTTGTGCTGCAGTCAGTTTTGTCTTAAGAGTCTGTGTAACTGTAACATTCACTATCTTTGCAGTTTTATATGCATATATTTTGTACATCCTTGAGGCTCTTTTATTCATTGCTTTGCAAGTTTCTTTATTCCAAGCCAATCATCGGTGCATTTTTTGTAGGAATGCAGATGCTTAATTTGCACCTAAATTTTAGGTGGCTAACTCCTGTAAAGTAAGTGCATTTATTCCTTATAAAAGCCACTGGGGAGAAACAGTTGCTTTGAAGGCTCCCAAAGAGAGAGCTTTTCTGCTTGAGTTTGACGCTTAAGTTGCTCTCAGTAGCACTGTGATCTTTTTCTTTCTGATGAAATCTCAGGGATTTGAGGTATGCTACACTTTTTCTTGTTCTGCTCTGGTGCAAGATGACTGTGGTTGTCAAAGATCATAAAGAACACACGGAATTGAATTTGGCCTCTGTCGGTGAACAAAAGATATGTATTCAGTTTTCTGGTTTGGGGCATTAAAACAAAATTTTAGATGTGGATTTAGAGAACATAAATGCAGGCTCCAAACTTGCACACATTTAGATAAGGAATGGGTACCTCACATCAATACATTCTGCCTTCTGACTGGTTCCTCTTGCACGGGCAGGCATATGACTGAAATGATCAGGTCTCAAATGAGACAACTTTTACCCTGGGAACTGAGCAAATGTGGCCTTATTTATTCTAGTGCATTGGAAATACCTTCAGCAACGGTGACACACAACCCCACAACTCTATGTGCTTTTAAAAGTAGGTGTACCTCACATTGCTCAGGTAGAAGATACCTACTGCAGTTCTTGCTGGACATAGAGCAGCAGTAGTTTTCTTCACCTCATGGAGAGAAAAGCAGAGTTTATCCCACCATCTTTCCATAGATTCTGTACTTAAATCATATTTTCTAATTTCTCTTCAGACTTGGAAATCCAAACCAAACAGTCTCTAATACTGGTACACACAATGAAAGGAAAGGGCTTTTCCCAAATACTTAACAATTTCTGTGCCATAATTACAGGCAACAAGTAAATGAGAGAAAGCTAGGTTTTGATTAAATGGAAAAGTCATGGCTATTTTCTTTATTCAAGCTGGAAAAAAAAAAAAAGAAATTAAACATGAGAAAACACTTGAAATTTTTATTGGTATTGTCAAACAGTACCAGTTGCTTGAAAAATACCTTAATGCTCAGACAACAGTGTACTTCAAATACAGTGCTGAGATCAATTCCTCTATTGTTGACTTGAGAACCATCTTTCTTTGCTACACAATTCTGTTGTTTCTAATTATGCCTCTGATGAAGAGACCAAATGTATGGCCACATGATAGATACATGTTCATCACCACCAACACAGATAAACATCCCAGCATGGCAAAAGTATAATCAATTGAAAATTAAATTACTGTAGACACATCACAGACTCTTTTGTTTCTTGTACATATTAGAGTGCAGCACGACTTTGCCCATGGCTTAGGCTCTGTCATCTCTTTTGTATTTGACTGTATGAAATATATCAGATAGAGTAGTTTTGTTTATTTGGAGATTCAAAGATGGAGCATAGAAGCTTCATGTATCTGCATCGCAAAGCTTTTATTAACTGGAACTATGCTTCAACAGAAAAATGGTCAAGAGCCTTAAAGGAAATTAAAATGAGCCATAACAATCGGAATTCACACGAGAGCATAAAGGACCTTCCTAAGATAAATAACACATGCATTAAAAAGCGTTGAACAGGAAAGAATGTGGTAATGGCAGATTATCTCTCAAAAGTGGGGGAAAAAAACCCCAGAAAATAAAAATGAAACCTTCGAAGAACAAAATTCTGTGACACCATGCCTACAAGAGCTTCATGGGGAAGAGACACCTGCAACCTGGACTTCTGCTTCCTTTTTCCAGGGACTGAGCTGAACAAGTTCTGGAAGTCTTACAAGAGAAAGGAGTGCTTCAAGAAGCAATCAGGCAACGATTTCTTAGATATTAGTGGTTGAAAGCTGAATCTGAACTTTATTTCTTTAGAAATTAAACATATTGTTTCCATAACAGGCATAAGTAATTTCATAGAATTGCAGAATCGCTTCATTTGGAAAAGGCATTTAAGATTGAGTCCAACCAGCATCTAACTCTGCCAAGTCTGGTGCTAAACCATGTTCCTTAGCACCACTTCTTTTAAACAGCTCCAGAGATGGGAATTCAACCACCTCCCTGGGAATCCTATTCCAGTCAGGAAGCTTTAGTCAGTAAGTTTTTTTGAATATTCAATCTAAACCTTCCCTGGTGTGACTCGAGGCCATTTCCTCTTATCCTGTCACTTGTTACTGGGGAGAAGAGATCAACACCCATCTCACTCCTACCTCCTTTTAGGGAGTTGTAGAGATTGAGAAGGTCTCAACTGTGTTTTGTCCAGTCTCAAAAAATCCCAGTTCCCTCAGCTGCTCTTTAGAAGTAGTGTTCTGCAGGCCCTAAATATTTTGAGGGATATTTACCAAGAATTGTTACAAATTTCTTTTAATGGTATTTTAGAATCAAAACTAGAAAGAAGTCCGAGGAGGGGCCGTTTAAGAGAATGCTGTTCTTTAAATACTTTAGAAAAAGTGTTTTAATTTTGTTATGCCAGAGTTGAGAGCAGATAATATAATGATGTCTCTGGCCTTACGATCAATGCAGATACCATGGAGAAGACAATGTCTGAAATTTGTGCTGTTAGAAACTGAAAATCAGTATCAAAAGGGGTCTTGTTTAGGTTACAGAGCAAAAGGATGAAAGAAAAAGACTCAAGTAACACCTGAGGTTTCTTCTGATTCTGGCTTATCTTTACCCCTCCCCTTCCTCCTCTGTGTAGTTTCCAGCAACTTAAATGTGTTTCAGGATATTTGCACCATTCTTTAATGTCAGAGAGCAGGAGCAATGACTTCACAGCAGTCACCGAGGGATAGCCAGGAGCAAGACTAAGAGCCAAGCAGGCAGGTCAAGGACACAGTCTCACATCACCACACCACATTTTTGCTACTTGACCCTAAAATGGACTGGATCTGAAACCTGTGACTGATGCACGCTGGGCTGGCTCAAGTTTGAGTGCACCAAAAAGAAATGTTTTGGTGCAACTGTAAAAATTAGCAGTTTGGGGCATACATTTTTCGTTGTTTTGTTTTGATTTTTTTTTTTCAATACAAAAGACATATAAGACTGAAGAGAATCAGCAGAATAGTCCAGTACTTCTGTATGTGGGCAGTGAAGTCATAGGCAGCATAGAATCATAGAATGGTAAGGTTGGAAGGGTCCTCAAGAATCATCTAGTTCCAACCCCCTGCCATAGGCAGGGACACCTTGGCCTTGTCCAACCTGGTCTTGAACACGTCCAGGGAGGGAGCAGCCACAACCTCCCTGGGCAACCTGTTCCAGTGTCTCACCACCCTCACTGGAAAGAACTTCCTCCTGACATCCAGTCTAAATCTCCCCTCTGCCAGTTTAAACCCATTGCCCCTTGTCCTGTCATTGCAAGCCCGTGTGAATAGTCCCTCCCCAGCCTTCCTGTAGGCCACCTTCAGATACTGGAAGGCTACTGTAAGATCTCCTCGAAGCCTTCTCTTCTCCAGGCTGAAGAGCCCCAACTCTCTCAGTCTGTCTTCATAGGAGAGCTGCTCCATGTTTACTCCATAGGCACTGTCCATAAGCTGTAAAAAATGTCTAGCACTTGACACAATTAAGACCTTTTCTGGAATGAAAGAAAAATCATAAAATATATTGTAACACAAGAGCACGTCCTTGGTTTCTGCAGCTGCAAGAAGTTTGATAGGTAAGTATATGATGGTATTTCTGTGAAAGACTTTGCACCATGATTGAGAATACAAGAAAAACAGTCCCTACCTGACCAAAGAAAATATCTTCTGTGTTGAATCATAACCATTACACAGAGCTCAGATCTGCTTTTGAAACCGCCCTTCATCA
Source organism: Semnornis frantzii (assembly GCA_013399775.1). Taxonomy (NCBI): domain Eukaryota; kingdom Metazoa; phylum Chordata; class Aves; order Piciformes; family Ramphastidae; genus Semnornis; species Semnornis frantzii. The sequence continues at coordinate 29,096 of VWYK01122940.1, forward strand.
CCCCCACCTTAAAGATTATCTAAGTGATGGTGGAAAAGCTCTAACTCATTAGTGCTAAAATCTTTGAGTGCTTATACCAAGCTCATCTGAAGTCAAAGGGCATGTTTATATTGACTTGATGAGTTTCGGATCAGACAACTTGTCTCCTCACACATGTGACATCTAGCTCCTTAATTGTGTGCACATAAAAAGAGAGAACATAAAAGCTGTCGAGCTTCTGTGCCCTGTGATTGTCCTCAGTGATGCTTGGTACACTTTATTTTTTTCCAGAAGGCTTCTGCTACCTTTTCACTCCAGGCTGTTTTGATGACTTAATAAGGAAAAGATCTTACCATCAAACAAAGCTCATCCAAATACGCATCTTTCTTTGATGCATACTAGGTCTCGGACTGAATTTCTTCAAAAGCAATAGACAGAAAGAAAAGATAAAACAATTATCAACTTTGTGTGTAGACATCTAAGCTTCTAAAACAAAGCTTGCTTTCATGTCTTCCAAGTGTTCAAGGCTAGAAGTAGGCTTTTGACCCTATTCTCTAGAGAAACTCCTTTAGAAAATAACTTCTTCTTTGATTGGTATATTTCATGCCAATCTTACTAGACTAATATTATAAAAAACGCAATTTCAGGAAATAGCCTTGAAGACAGAGAGGGTGCTAGTAGCTCCAGAAATAAGGAAGCTGCAGATCAGTTGGAGAACACAGAATTAGCTGGGAAACTCAGCATCAGATGACATACTGGGTATGTTTCAGGAAGATCACTTCCTCACACTGGTGGATATGATGCATCTCTTGTTCTCATTACTTGTTAGAGTGGTTATCAAATTTATCCCCACCAAGGACAGCAGAAGCTTACATGCTTATGGGTGGGAGTAAATATTATACAATCGTTTCCTCATGTTGTCATTTTATTTTATTTTGCTCCTGGAAATGACTTTTTTCATCCAACAGATTGCCAAATTGTAAGGTGCAGTAGAAATATTTCATGTCTGAAAGTATTTCATCCTGCTTACTGTATTTTATTTTCGAACTTCCTGTGGAAGTGGCTCAATTCAGAAGAATGATGAGCACATCAATACTCTTACATTGAAAACCTAGACTGCATAGAGGCTTGTAGCACTTTTTTCATTGTTCTCTTTAATGCTGTCTATTGTTTACTTCTGTGAAAGTTATTTGTAGATGGCTGACATGAAACTCACAGCCAAAAGACCTAGCTGTTCTTCTCAAACCACTCGAGTTCTTTATTTGTGCATGAAAGGGCTGGACCTTGCAGACAGGTTTTGGGAGGCTTGCATGTTTGATAAATGACACTGGTACACAGGGAAATGCAGGAGTAGCGCTGTTGCACAACCAGAGAATATAAACAATATGTTTTCTTCTCTAGCTTCAAGACAGTCATTGCCAGTCTCCATAAAGACTTCGGCCAACATATTGAGAGAATTTTTCCTGCATACATTTGTAGAGTTTAAAACCACAAATGATGCCTGTGATTACCTCCTGAAAGGTCACAGAGTTTTACCCAGTGATCCTGGAACAGATCTCATACTTTACATGGAGCAAGAACATGGCTTGAAAATCCCCTTCATCCTTAGTTTGATTCATGACAGGCAATCCTACTTTTTCTTGACAGTATCATAGAATCATAGAATCACAGAATGGTAAGGCTGGAAGGGACCTCAAGGATCATCTAGTTCCAACCCCCTGCCATAGCCAGGGACACCTCCCACTAGTACAGGTCACTCGAGGCCTTATCCAGCCTGGTCTTGAACACTTCCAGGGAGGGAGCATCCACAACCTCCCCAGGCAATCTGTTCCAGTGCCTCACCACCCTCACTGGAAAGAACTTCCTCCTGACATCCAGTCTGAATCTCCCCTCTGCCAGTTTAAACCCATCACCCTTAGTCCTGTCATTGCAAGACCTTGTAAATAGTCCCTCCCCAACCTTCCTGTAGACCCCCTTCAGATACTGGAAGGCTACTATAAGGTCTCCTGGAGGTCGCCTCTTCTCCAGGCTGAAGAACCCCAACTCTCTCAGTCTGTCTTCATAGCAGAGCTGCTCCAGCCCCCTGATCATCTTTGTGGCCCTCCTCTGGACTCGCTCCAACACTTCCATGTCCTTCCTGTGCTGGGGACTCCAGAACTGCACACAGTACTCCAGATGTATCTTCCATTGGTTAGCTAATGTCAAAGCCTGCACCTTGTTTCCTGTTTGAATGTACCCTTCTGAGCTCCCAGCAGCTGGATCCCTTTAGTCTTTGTCTGCTGTGTTAAAGAAAGAGAAGTTTTCTCCCATTGTAGGGTAGCACTAGGCTTTGATGAAGCCCTCTCTTATCCTTTTTAGTGTTGGTAGATGTGGAGAAAATGTTTTTTAGAGTCAAGAACCAAATAACATAGCCTTTGAGGAAGCCTCTGAGGAAACTGAATTACATATAAGTGTTTATGCAGTGCAATTTCAGGGACACGATGGTCTGTTTAGTGTCATAAAGATTCTTACCGTGCCTTGGAGAAATACCTGACAAAAGTAAGCAAACATAGGAAATGTAAGCTATTAATCACAAATATGTTTTCTTCTTTCTGTATATAAAAAAATGACAAAAAGTAAGCAGTAAGACTCCACATTATTTCCATTATTCCCTGGGAAAGATGCAAATGGTGTCATCCATGCAAATCAAGCCAATTTTTATCATAGAGGCAAGCGGTATTAAATCTTAAAATGGAGCACAGATAATTATCATAGATAATCCCACTATCTCTAATGATAAGTCTATTTAGAAAGGTGAGGACGTTTTGGAGGGTTGTTTTGTTTTGTTTTGTTTTTAATCTAGCAAAACTAAAAATGTTTGTGAGAAGACAAATCCCAGGAAACTTTGTAGCTGGGGAGAAGCTTTAATTCAATTACCTGATGAAGCAACTCTAAAAGTATTCACTTCAAAACTCAACGTTTAAAGAGTAATTTGACACTGAAAGTTTAATGAAAATTAAGCATCTTAAATTCAAGTTAAATCCCTCACAGACTCTCTCACCTTAGTCAGCTTACGTTTTCTAGCTGTTTGAGGTTTAGTGCAATGAGCTTTTAATGAAACTCAAGCTACAATAACATGTCAATATTAATTAAAAGCAATATCAGTAACAGGTAAACTTATACAAATCCTGTAATTTCTTCATCTTTTGAGTCTAGGTAGCAGCTTGTTTCCAAAATCTTGTCAGATTCTTCAGGGGCTCTTTGGGGATCCTCCTTTTGCTTTGTCTCACCTATATGTTGCCAGTGGTAAGTTTCTGTGCTCTCAGTGGTGGTTTTGAATTGGATTCTTAATGCATCAGGTTCTATAACGCCTTTAAAGTTTTATTTTGAAAACTGTTTTTTCACAGTAGCATTGCAGTAAGTTCTCAAGCTCGATGTTCTGAAGAGTGCTCGAAAGTTTCACTTGCATTAAAAGTATAAATAGTGTGTTTCAAAGTCTCCTGGCTTTACAGATAAAGTACTTTGAAAGTTTATATTATTCATATAGCACACTTGCTTGGAGTACTAAAATAGTCTTGTCAAGTGTTACTTCTTCTATTAAATACCTCTGTAGGCTTCTTGTCACTTAAAATTTTAATTAACATGCTTCATACATCTGCCAAATAAATTAAGTCCTCAGTTATATACTGGTGCAATTCCTTAGTTATTAAACAAACAAAATATTGATTCCTTGTAACAGAATCATCAGATGTTGTCATCCAGTTCAAAATAGTATCAGGAACAACCACAGCCAAGGCTGGAGAAGTTGTTTTCTGTTACAAAATTTAAAGACAGAAGAAGTTTTACAGTGTCCAATAACAGATAAACTAGCAGGTCGTCACCCCTAAAAGAAACAAAGAATAGCCCAGAATCCAAAAAACTTTTCTTGAAGCTTCTCAATTATAACACTCTTAACATCAAAGTCTTCCTTTTAATTCTTGGTATCTTTGCAAACGACACTGGTGTTTAATGTGATCGTTTCTAATAAGTTGTGTCTCCAGAGGAAAAACACTACGGATTAAAATTACATTATTGTGCAGGAATGAGAAGGGCTATTTTTATAGATGAGCTTGTGGCTTGAAGTAACTGAGATTGCTACTAACTCAACGTGCTTAGTTAAATAGTTAGTTTGTTAGGATCTTCTAGCACAATCTTATTTTGATGGGAAAAGGCAAAATTGTCTTCAGTAGAGACAAGAGACATTGATTTCAGGTATCTCTAAGGAAGGGTTTTTGCTTCTCTGGGTTGGGAAAGCCTTTTAACTTCTTCTTAAGTTTAAATTTACAGTTAGAAATCTCACAGTGGATATTTTACATACAACAAGAGAATCCTTTGTTTAGAGTACTGGGGTGTTTCAGGGGATGTCTGTGAAAGAAGAGAGCCTAGTAACTGGGTTTCATGAACTTGTACTGTCCTTTCTTCCATTTTACTGCTTACTTCTGTTTCACTTTATTCAGTAGAGGTTTATTTTCCCCAAATTGCTGTATTGGAATCTAATTTCTTCGTATTACTGCGCTTTGAGAGTCTTTACGTTGATGAACAAAATTAGTCTTTTTAGCAAGTAATTATGTAAATTACCTTAATTATATAATAATGTAAGGTCAGCAACAAAATTATCCATACTCTAGCTGAATCGTTATAATGCTGATGACATAAAGTGCCAAGCACTAACTTCCACCCTGTCTCTCCCACAGCCAAGATTTTTTACAATCCCATGACAGTTTACTCAGTATAATTTAGTTTGAGGTGTTCACATAGTAGATATGGCCAGAAAGGTATTTGTGGTAATTAGTTAAGTGATTCTGTAATCACTGAAACATCTGTCAGAATTAATTCCACCAAGGTAGCCATTTTATTGAAATGAAAATATTCTCATAATACTTTGGCAAAATAGCTCCCTTGAAGTCATGGAAATGGCATTGAATTAGTCTTCAGTTGTGCACTGTCTAAACTATCTGCCCTTGTGTTGTTTCAGCTTAGGAAGACATTGCCAAGCTCAGTACAGTAAGTCTTTAACTGCTTATAAAAATCTTTCATCTTCTTCAGCACTGTGGTTGTCCTGGAGAGTCAGAATGGGCATTGTGCTCATAGGGTCTTTCCTTTGTGTCTCCTGACCTCAGATGTGTGTTACTCTTTTCACTTGTTAATGACTGTGTTGATAATCTGTAGATTGATTTGTTTCAAGGTTTTCCTTTTAGTAACTTCAGGCAGCTATGTCTACACATCATTTTTTTAGAGTCCATAGATGAAGCTGAACTTCTCCAAACACAGGTATTATTTAAAACTGTTGCTAAATTCTAGAAATGCTAACATTTTGCAAGTTAATGTTTTGGAAAATGCCAGTGATACTGCAACTGAGTATCTGTGGTAGATAAAACAGTCCCATAGTGAAAACCACATGTAGAGACTAAAGCAGTGGTACTCCTTTAGTAAGTAGAGGCTGCGTGTCTACAATTAAGTTAAGCAGTATCAGTGAGCAGATAGCCTAGGTCAGTGACACCCAGTAATGCTCAGTTTTGAAATTATTCTTGGTGCAATTCTGTCTTAACCCAACTGAAAATCTCCCAGACACTACCCAGGCATGTTGCAAAAGTTTGCAATACTTGGTTAAGTGTGAGAGATGTAATCGTGAAGTCCAGGGCATCAAAGGAAATGCAGTTTGATGGTGGTTATCCAGATGAGGTTTACCCTGTGTAAATTGTACTTGGCTTTGTGATGACTAGAGGAGTAGTAACTGGCATCCAAGTCATGTTTGGTGAAGTGTGCTGCTGATCTTAATCTTGTCTTGTATTCTAATTGACAGCAGAATAAGATGGAGTCACCAGATGGTGCCATGAATCTGAAAACTGAACTCAATGCTGTCGTAATGCAGAGAAGTTTGCGCTGCAGGTGTTGAACCAGATTTATACACAAATAGAGTGATAATTCATATGTGTGGCAAAGCAAGACAGTGAGTGGGGGAAAAATAGTCAGTGTCCGAAAAATTGATTTGCATCTATTCTTCTGAATTTTTCCATAAATATATTGACAAGATGGAGCAGTCAGTGGACATTGATGTTAAAGATACAGAAGAAGCAGAGCTCAGGTGATGCTTATCAAGGTAAAATGGGCATCCAGAGAAGTAAAACTGGCAAAGGAGAGGACAGCAGCAGTGTAGAAAGACAAAGTAGATCAAAAAACAGTTTTTATTTGCAGTCATTAAGATCAAAACTAATTCATATATCTCAGTAGAATGGAGATGATGTTAGCCTTCACTTTTACCTTTCAGACCAGACATGTTTAATAAGGACTGGTTACTTCAAGGGTACCATGAAGGTATTTATAATCTTGTGCTGTATCTAAAGTTTTCTCATCTTTGTGAAGAAACACAAGGAGTTGTAACTCCAAGTCCTTTGCTGATATAGTTACAAGTCAGGCTGGATGAAACCAGAAGGATGATGAGCTCCAGGAAGGCTCAGCATCTCCAAACAGACTGCAGACTGCAGCATGGAGTGTCACATCACTACCACCCTGCTCTGAGCCTTAGCTTCCCCTTGCACCCAGGTGCTCAGAGTCTGCATGACCAGGGACAACCACAATTTGGCATGGAGGGACAATTCTCAAAATGGTTTAATCAGAGAATAGGTCTCTTGGAACCTATTTCAGACAAAGTAGAACAGCGGACTGACCCTACCACATACATCCAAGTCACCCCAGCCTCATTTTCCAGAAGTAAGATAGAGATAGTAGAGGAATATCAGGGCAACTGGTTGGCTGTGTGCAAGGAGGAAGACTGCTCTAAGTCAACTTTCTGTTTGGAATGGGGGAAATGTATTTGGTGAAAGTAGTGCAATAGACATTCAAAGAAGTATCTCAGGAGATTTTTTGCTTAAGTGATGGATATTTCCTCTGTTTTTACATCATAGGCATCACTGGTGAGCAAGGCAGTCATGTTCCTCAGTAGCTTTCTTCAGAGAGGGTTAAAAGAAACATAATAGACAAAAAGACATGGGCAGTAAGGACTTTCCTTTCAAAGAACATTAGGATACACACACACATACAGAGATACAGAGATAGATAGAGATATATATGGCTGACCATATTTCAAAGTCACTTTGAAATTTTGTGGGGGGTATGTGATGGTGGTTCCTTGAGAATTAAAAGAAGTTTCAAGTTTTTTAAAAATTGAAAAGAAACGTTGAATTGCATTGCAACCACCAATGTTTCTATCAGTACTAATTTTATAGTAGAGAAACTTTTGTAGTGGCAAATTTTGAAGCTTAGGACATAACTAAAACCTTTTAGAAGTTTATACTTCTGTGGCAAAACTTTTGTCCTTAGGAGTGTGTGTCAAAACACAAACATTGACACCTGAAAAGCTGAAGCTTATGAAAAACCTCAGGATTTAGCTGGAGGCATAGCATGCAGTTAAACCTGTTGCATCAGGCAGTCAACATCACTTCCCTGCCTGTAAGAAATAGTTATTTGTTGGTGTTCAATAAAAACAAAAACAAATAAGCACAGAGTAGCTATGCTAAGACTTTACAGCCAGTGAGTGACTGATTTTAGTTTCTCTTCTATATCTTTACATTTCCAAAGATAGGCTTGGCAGTTGGCAAATGCAGTACGGGCGGCATAACAGTTGTGTTTAATACTGAGAAATTGGTCAGGAATGAATGCTTTAGCACTTGCAAGTTTGTCATTGAAGAAGAAAGAATATGTGCAGTAGGAAAGTATAGTTTATCAAAATGCATGCGTGTGTATAAATAGAGATATGTGTGCATAAATACAATGGCAAAGACCATGGGGAACTGAATTGTATCTCCTCTTGAAAGGAGTATGGGAACCTTCAGTTAAATTGTGGAGTATCTAAACTTCATGAATGATCAGATAAGGTCACATTAAACACAAGTCATCCATGGCATTCATGTCCACAGATCATCTCAGTTTTATGAGCCTGTTACTTGTTTTTTGATGCTCAGATTTCCCCCGCTGCATCCTCTTGGTCCAAAGCCTGCTTTCCCCAAGCATCCCACAGGGGATGGAGCTGACTGTTGCCAGAGGAATGGCACAGTACTGCTGAAAAACATATGGAATCTTCATGCCTCAGGATCCACATTTCCCAGGGCATAGACATTATCAAGTGATAAAAAGCTTTTTACCAATTACCTTATACTCAAGTGGTTCGCTGAAAGAATTGAGGTCATGTATGTCCCATAGTGCTGATTTCTCTTCAGCAGACAGCAGGTGTTAACGCCTTTCTTGAGATAGAAACAGTAATATTTTCTGTCTCTATAGACAGGTGTTATGTTCTTAGAAATCAGGGAGCTCATCAGACCCAAGCTAATCTCAAATTTTACTCAAGAAAATCTCACACAAGGACATAGTCTTTAAGAATGGGTAGCAGAGGACCTAGCATTATCATCCAAGGATGACCTGCTTTCAGATATCTACAGCTTCCTTCCTAGTTCCAGAATGTGTAGGATTAATGTACTGCCAATGGTCCAGGAAGATTGACTTAGGAACCACTTAGTTCTCTGGATGTATACAGGTCCATGGGACCAGACAAGGAGAGAGCAGTGGAAGACATTCACTTTGATCTAAACAATGTTTTTGACAGTGTTCCGTAGTTCCTTGTATACAAATTGAAGCTGTTATTTCCAAATTGGAGGGGGGCGAGGAGTTGATAGATACACTGTCCGATGGATGGAAAATTGACTGGATTACTAACCTCAAAGGGTTGTGGTTGTGACATGAAGCCAGTGACTGGTTCCTGTGCTTTCCTCAGGCATCAACTCTGCAGAAAAGAACCTGAAGACACATTGAATGTCAAGACATCAATGTGCTTCTCTGGGAATGGAAGAGAAATGCATGACAGCTGTTTTCCTTAGTGGAAAT
>VWYK01122947.1:0-21098 GCA_013399775.1 Semnornis frantzii
TAAATCATTCTATGATTCTATTTCTGGCTAGTTGAAATTTTAGCTGAACTTTAATCCTGGTAGAGCTGTGTTACCACCTAGCAGTGGGTTGCCTGGCTGATTTCACCACTGAAGGGCAACCCATTCTGTTTTTACAGCGTCTCATCAATAGGAGAGCAGAGCAACTAAGTCATTTTGTATAATCCTTAATAATGCATCTATGAAAAAGTGTAAGAAGGAAGTCACTGTTTACAGAGGTAGCAATGAACAATGCAATAATATTCAGGTCTAAATATGAGTTCCTCTAAGCCGTCCAAGCAGAGCTCCTGTCTGGATACATTTTACTGAGACTATACATTGTGCCAGATGGAAATCACAACTATCAACAGGCAACTTTTGGCAAAGAAACAACACTGCAAGCTAAACAAACAAATGGCTTGCACACATCTTTGACTCCATAGTTTAGGTTGGGAGGGACCTCAAAGATCATCTTGTTAAAACTCCCCACCATAGGCAAGGACACCTCCCACTAGAAGTGATTGCTCAAGGCCTCATCTGACCTAGCCTTGAACGCCTCCAGCTTTGCCTCTCTTGCTCAACCTGCAAGACATAGTTTGGGCCTCCCAATTGCACAGGGAGACCTTCAATAGAAGCTCAACTTGGTGCCCAGAAACCCAGCTCTGTGTGGCCATTTGTAGGGCTGAAGCTGACTCCCCTCGATAATTCCAAGGTGACCTGGAGCAGGTGTTGCTGTGCTCTGTCAGAAAAGCAGCAAACCCTCCTGGAGTCAGCAGTGCCTCCTCAGTGCAAGAGATGGAAGCAATCTGCCAGCAGGGCCTTTACAAGACACCAATGTGTGCTTTACAGCCCCGCAGGGACATGCTAACTCAATTACCACACTGCGTGGACTCCTCACCAGCCCATCCCCTAATAACCAACAGACCTGCAGGTTCCAAATCTTTAAAGGGAAAGGAAAACACCACCAAATAGATTAGCTCCACAGTTGTGCTGTTAATTATGGGTCATTTAGTTCAGTTAATCAATAGGCAGACTTCTTTAACCGCCTAATTATGCCAAACTGCTTCCACAATGAGCAGGTTTGCTGGTAGTTGCCAGCCATGAAGGGATAATATTTCACTGTACAGATAAGCATAGTCCCAGTCCTCAAACAAATTCTTTGCAGTGTCCTGAATTTGCATTGTCACTGGCTGCAATTTAACCCATTCCACACCAAACAGAGGCTTATAACTGACACACAAATGTACCAGCATCATTGGCTTCTCAGTCCTAAAGCACCAGGGTAAATATCTGGCCCTTTCCTTGGGTAACTCACATGGATCATACACTCTCCAAATCTCTTCTTGTCCAGGCAGAACCTAAATACCTGTGCAAACCAACTAGATGAACTTTTGGTGGTAACCCAGGTAAAAGCAACCAGCTTGTGCTCCCTTTTAGGCTGAGGATATAGTTCCCTCCTTTGCTTTGCCAGGCAGTTACATGAGGTAGTGGGTCCCAGAGCGCCAAGCCACATCCTCCTTTCAAACCTTCAAAGAACAGATCAGCCTGCAAAGGAGGAGGTCTGGGCTCTCAGTTTGTCAAAACAGATAAGAGGTTAAGAAAAGCCTCTTGTTACTTGTAGTTGTTTGGAAAAAAATAATGGGTTTTGTTGCACACTTGAACTGATTACTGGATTCAAGGCCCCTGTTGAGGTCATCAAATAGTTATTGAAATAGAGCAAGATAAGAGCTGAATGATAGCAGAAGTCTGTAGCTGAATTTCCTGCATATTTGTTTTAACAGAACAAAGCAATTCATGCTTGGGCTTTGCTAGCAGATTGCTTTAGCTGAGGAACAGCAGCTTGCTGAGCAAGCATCCTCGACAGAGCATTCTCAGAGGCGCTTCCTATGAGGTCTGAGATTTCAGATTTCCTTTACCTGAAGGGCTGCAGTCCCAGAGGATGACAACAGCATTGGACACATCAGCTCAAAGACTGTCCTCAGTGCTTCCGTCGACTTCTGAATGACTGCAATGCACGTCTCAGTTGCTGCTCTACTTGTATCCCCGATTTTTACTTCCCAGTCCTATTTTCCCTTTTCAATCCCTGTATGCTGACAAACCAGACTGAATTGTGCTGCTTGAGAAAGTCCATTAAGGGAGCACTACTGCAATAAAGAAATGCAAATGCAAGCCTTTAGCATTTGCTAAAAATTCATCTCCATGGAGAAACCACAATGAAGGACAGAGTTTGAAGCTGTTATAAAACCACAACTGAAAGACAACAAATAGCATTAGCCAGTTTTAGCTTTCAAGGAGAGTTCAACATGTTCAGGACAACTTCAGATTAGATTGCTGCATAGTTCAGTCCACTACACCAGCGCAAAACTTGCACATTCCCCAAATCTTAGCAGAGAAAGCTTGAAATGTGCTGCCTTGGGAGACATAAGAGAAGGCTGTCCACAAGCTGCCTCTGCCACCTCTATTCACATCTCTGACGACCTTTCTGGGACCACTTTATTGCACTCTCAACCGCCACAGATCTCAATAACTACAAGCAAGCAAGAAGTTCGTTGCAGAAAGAATTTTTATTATTGCTCCCCATCACCTCCTTTTGGACATATGGGAGCTGTACTGTTTTAAAAAGAAGCAAGGCTCAACTCCAACGTTTGTCTGCCATCAGCTCTTTCTAAAATACGCTGTTGGAATGCAAACTTTATGTAAGCTTTTCAGTTTTAGATGCTACCTCTAACCTACTCACGTGTGGACTGGAAGAAATGGAACACAGACTGGGGGGGATGGGGGAGAAGGGCTTTGCTGACTCACACAATCCTAGAAGTGACAGGCTTGGTATCCTGAGGTGGCTTGTTAACCAGCTGCAGCAACTGCTTGCTGGAAAACAAAGTGCTGTGAGAAAGGGTTGCAGTCAGATTCCGCGAGGGTTTGAGTAGAAGCAGGATCAGATTCCAGGCTAATTCTGGGCTACCTGGGGAAAAGTGCTATTGAGATTTAATACCACCAGACATTCCCAGATGTGACTGATGTACTAAGCTTCAGTGCATCTGCCTGGAAGCTGGAAGTTCAACCTAGAAATTTGGAACCAGAAGCTTAACAGTTTGTGTAGAAAGAGAAAAGAAAAAAAAGGTTGGTTTTACCCAGATCACTAGAAAACAATGGGATGGGGAATATTCCCTCGGGACATGTGGTGCTAGATTGCAGATGTGATTCGCAGAGACATTCAATCAGATGGCACATCAAAAGCAATGGCAAATTACACGTCTTCAAGAAATAAACCCAACATTAAGTCATAGATACTTGGCCGTGGAGGGAGGCAATTAGACGTCAGCATTATTTGTTAAACAACAGGCACAAGATGATACCTAGTGAATTTTTTGCAATAATAGCCATTCCTGGTCGTTCATTTTGAAGAGAATAAATCTGTCACTTGAGTGAAAACAATTGACAGCACCATTTATTACCTTGCGTGCTTCAGAATAGCAGCACGATTTACATCTTGCCCTTTGGCACCGAGACTCCCAGCTCGCTTAGAAACAAAGCGCAAATATCTATAGAGCTGGTAGCAAGGATTTAGGCAGCAGCTGACCTTAGGTGGTTTATTTAAACTTCGGTAATGGTGCAGTCTTGTTCAGCCCCCGGTTATAGACAAAACAGGTTATCCTGGAGAATCCACAGCCTTGAGACTCTGAAACGCAGAGGGTCACACAGAGGTCTCTGTATCTGGTAGTTCAGAGAGTAATGTTTTAGCTCTGATCCTCTGAGATCTCTCCTGGGAATTAAAGATATTTGGTTTCCTTTCAGAAGGTTTAAGTGGTTAGGTCCATCTGAAAGAAGAGAATTTTCCCCTAGCTCATGAAGATAGATCTTTACACTAAATCTTAACTTTGTTTCATATAAAGGCAACCAGATCCTTTTTGTATCCAAGCCCTTTAGCCCACCAAAACACACACACCCCACCTATGGGAAGAACTGTTACTAGAATAGCATATTAAAAAAAAATACTATAAAAGTCCTGAAATGCTGCACTTTATAGTACTACATCTTTGCAGTATTAGCTGTTGACTGAAACTCTTTTTAAGGAGGACAAGAGGTCTGCTATGGCACCTGTTACAAATCCATGAGATGCACAAATCTGGGATCAATTACAATGGAGAAGTCTGCAGACAGCTTTAGAATGGCATTTTTAAGAGATATTTGGCATCCTGAATCCAACAGAAATATTTAGGCTGAAAGCTGTTATAAATCTCTATCAAACCCCTCTCTATCTTACACTCAGCCTTATGGGATTAAATTGGGATTTGGGGTCTATAAAGGAACGCTCATCATAGCCCCACTAGTGCCTGGTTTTCTCCCTGTGCAGAGAGGTCTCCAGCACACTGATACAAGAGCCAAAATAAACAGCTTTTCCCACTAAAAAATGTTCAATTTAGTAATGTCCATTCCAGCTCCCAATGGTTCATGCAGTTTTTCTCTCTGGCCACAGTTTATGGAGAGAGCCCACAGAAAGGACAGGTCAGTACCTTGTAACACTCAGTCTCTTGTTCTATTTTAAATTTAGAGTGAGCTGTTAGGTTTATTTTCACTTTCCCCCACTGTTTGACAGTGCACACCAAGGTCAAGAGACTGGCCATTTATTAAGGAGCTCAGTTATTGCCAGCACTATTCTGCACATTGTAAAATCCAAGGGAGATTAATACAGCTGGTGGTAGCACTTTTATTCTTAACACATACCTTGTGCCTCTGTGCCTCCCCCCATGGCACCCTGGTCTTTGCAGAGCTATGAAGAGACTGTCACTCTGAAGTCTCCTATTCTCAGCACTGNTCACTCTGAAGTCTCCTATTCTCAGCACTGGGACATAGTTATAAGAAAGAAAATGAGATCTTGAATTGCAGGTATCACAAAAGATCTTAGCCCTTCACTGTTACAGAACATTAGCAAAGATTCAGGCTATATATAGATACTTAATTTTTTTCCCCCCTCTATTCTAATTCCTGGAGATGCTAACATATAATCAAAATGTCTTTTCTCCTTTTTCTTTCTTTTTTTTTCAGTTGTCACCAATCTGTAGTTATGTTGTCAAATAAACTGCTGATACAGGTATATCATTTCCTGCCGTTTTTAGCAGTGCTCAGAGTTTTGGGATTTTTTCCTTCTCCCTTAAATATGGCAGCATAGAATTCCACCTGAACTTTGCGTGTCAGTCCAGAGTTCTAAACCACTCTAAAAACCCTCTATTAGAATCAACTGAATGACCAAGAAACATGTCAGAGACCTGAACAGCCCAGAGCCATGGAAAGCCCTGTCCCCAGCAGAAGAGCAGAAAACACTAATGATCCACAACCCCTTATTACAAACAGCAAACACCTGAGTGTCTGAATCTCTCATTCCCCAGTAAAGTCAAGATAATGAAGACTCAAGGTAGGGGTATTTATCCATTCCAACATTCTGAGGATACCTGTTCAGAAGAGCCAAAGTAAGACACTGTAAATGGTTCTCATTTTTTTACGCTGCACTTTGCAAAGCCAAATGTGCAAATGTTTGGGAACTCTGTGTGGTGGGATTTTTGGTATTCCTTATTCTCCCCAGGCCAAAAGTGTTTGTTCTCTTCCTCATATCTGACACAAATGTCCAGAAGAGGAATTATCACAGAATCAATCAAGTTGGAAAAGACCTCCAAGATCATCAAGTCCAACACCATCTAATCAACTAAACCACGGCACTGAGTGCCTCATCCAATCTCTTTTAAAGCACTTCCAGGGACAGTGACTCCACCACCTCCCTGGGCAGCCCGTTCCAATGCCAAACACTCTTTCTGTGAAGAACTTCTTCCTAACATCTTGCCTAAACCCCCTCTGGCACAGCTTGAGGCTGTCCCCCCTCATTCTGTCACATACACAGTCAGACTTGTCAACTCAGCTGAACAGACCTGGACTTGCTAAAGCATGCTGACCCCGCAGAATTATGCCTAGGCTAGGCATAGTTCTATAAGGTGGAAGCTAGATCTCCTCACATTTGGAGTTCTTTTGACAAAAAAAAATCCTTATCTGTTTCTCTTCCTTGTCTCTTGCTCCATGTCTGCCACCTTCTTAAAACAAACAGGATTCATCAGTGCATGAAGCAGCACAGTACCAAGCTTATGAGGCAAACAGAGGTCACACACTCTATCTCTGTCTATGGAGTCTAAAAGCAAAGTACTTAGTGTTATTAGCTTTTCTGCATGAGTGATCAGTCCTAAATTGGACATATGGGTGCCGTGGACAGACTGATAAAAGTAGCATTTATTTTTTTCTGAATGAGCTATTTACTTGTGAGAACAATAGCAGACTGCAAGCTATACTTCAGCAATATGCTGCTATCATACTCTGTGATAAGGCTAAAACCATTAGGTAGACACAAAAATGAATAAATAAAGAGGGGAAGTGCTCCTGCAAATACTAAGAGAAGAGTTTAAGGCAAGCTGGACATCCGCTTAGAGATATGATACCCCAAAATCATGTTCTTGCTCCTATGGCTACTCCTGATACTTCTCTGCAGGGACATGTGAAGATATAAAACAGGCTCCTACCTATTTTTGGTAGGTATCATAAGGTCCAGCTTCATTCACAGAGACTTCACTCAAAAGGCCCTGCAACAGAGGGGACAAATGCTGCTTCACTTATTCAAAACCACTCAGAAATGAGGAGGTGTCACACAATCATAGAATGCATCAGGTTGGAAGGGATACTCAAGGCCATCTTATCCAACTGCCCTACAGTGAGCAGGGATATCTCCAAATAGATCAGGTTGCTCATGGCCCCAACAAGTTTGACTTTCAATGTCTCCAGGAATGGGGCTTCAGCCACATCTCTGGGCAACATGTTCCAGTATTTCAGTACTAAAGAGCTTTCCTTTACAGTCCTCAATGAAGAATTGTATCCTTTGTCTGACAAATGGGAAGACCAAGTTACAATCCTGCCCTACCCAGCAGCACAGCCTGGGCTTTCTCATGTACTGCTGCAAGGCTTTGCTCACCAGCAGTTAAAAGCTCACTAGATGAAGCACATTATGGTAGAGATGGCCTTTACTGCAGTCCAAGGAACTAACTGACATCCACACAGGTGATGGGAAATTATTGCCTGGCTCTGACATACAGTATTCCAGGGACCTGTTGCTACTCACATTACCTTTCTTTGAATTTGATGTGTTTCTGCTTCCTGGGAAATGGGGCAGGTGTGTACAACAGGGAGACTTCTTACCAGCCAAGTGGTTGTTCCTGAAGATGCCTACATGGCCTATTTCAGCCCTTATCCAGTCTTCTCTACTCTTGAGTGTCTAGAAGGAACTGAAAGAAGTCATGTGCTGGGACCAGGGAAATCAGAGCAGGGCACTGCCTTGAGCCTGGTCATGGCCTCTTGCAGCATGAGAGCTAACCCATTTCTTTAAAACACTCCTTCTGTTTTCTCTTTCTTCTCTTCTTCACTTCTCTGCTCTACACTTTGCCACTGCAGACCTCACCTGAGGACTTTTAAACACAGAACAGCCAGAACAGAGACAAGCTCAGGTCACTTCATCCCCCACACAGCCCAGCAGCATGGGCACACTTGGGTGCCTGCCTGGCCAGAGGGCTTGTGCAGGAGCCTCTCCTCCACCACAGCACGTGAAGCAGAGAACATCCAGAATGGTCTGAAATCCAGGGCTTTGCTGCTTCCCAGAAAATTCCCTTTATAAACATCCTTTTCATGTGGCAAGCTTGCTGAGGTACACCAACATGTCTCAGTTACTTTGTTCCAGTAAGATCTTTCCTTCGCCTCCACCTAGAAACCACTTCACAGAGGCCAAAGGTTGGTGTCCCACCTGAGCACAGTGGACTCCAAAGGAGTGGCACAAGAGCCAGGCCTTTTACAAAATGGGGTATGGAATTTCCCTTCACCAGGACCCTCCACTTAGGTCATCTTCAGCCCACTGAAATCACAGCTCAAGCCAAATAACACTCTTTTAAAACACCAGAACACCTTCATTCTGCAGATTAACTTGAACATTAAAAAAAACATTATTTGAAATTTTAGAAAATTACTTCCACCTCAGATGGCTTTACAAGTTGCTCCAAGTCATTTGCAGCCCAACAGTTTGAAATGCCTGCTTTTGCAAAGCTGCCTATATTTTTTGGCACAACTTAACTTCCCACTGCAAATCCCATGGGATTAATCTGTGCTTGAGAAAGTGAAAAGCAAACAAGGAAGTCCATTTAGAACAGAAACCTAAGGAAATATTTTAGGGAGTTTTGTGTAGGAACTAAGCTAAATTTTGGGTTAACTCAACCACTGGAAGAGTCCCTGGCTTGAGACAGACAAGGTAAGTTCTTGGGATATCAGACAGTAGAAACAGGCCATAATGATCAACTCTTTTTATCCCCAGACAGCAAGGGTCCAGCACTGGCTGACCAGTGTGGTTACTCGTAGGGCATAAACAAATGAGAGCCACACTTGGCTCCTGGCCATTTGCAATGGTTAATGGTTGCCCCTCGAGGCTGATCAATAAATGAACACAAACAGGGCACCAATCCTACCTGTGATGCACATTATGGGAGCCACAACTAGGGGCAACTGCAGCCCGTTAGACCTGCGCATGTCAACCAGGGTCAGCTCTGCTCCAGGAGAGGTTAGGAAATCTCCTCAGGAGCACATGTTCTTCCTAGCTTTGTTCCTGGCTGCAGAGACAGCATAAACTATAGGAGACAATGTCAAGGGAGAAAGTCTGCCCAGGTCTCAGATAAATCATAGGAATGAGACACCTGGTGGGTCACCTTGCTCGGCTCTCTTGACAGCCGCAGTCATTGCTACTGCAAGGCTCTTGCCTCATCAGTGGCTGCTTCCAGCAGCCATCCTGCAAAGGCTCGTTAACAAAACAAGCCCATGAGCACCACCCTTCTCCACAGCAGACACCTGAATCATGAGATCATAAATAAGGCTGATTGAATCATAACATGCTTGACAGCCTTTGCTGCTCACTCTCCTTTTGTCTCACGTAACAGGAAGAAAAGGGGACCTGGAGCTGAAACAAGGTACCCAGAATACATTGCAGCCTCAGAGGCTGGGCAGCAAATGTGCTTCTGGTAGTGCAGTGTAAAACAAGCTGGCTGCATCATGTCCTGTGTGCCCCAGTATGGCAGTGAGGGCACAGGTGGCCTCTGAGCACAACAGGCAGGGACCTGGCAGGAGCCAACAGGAGGGGGTACAATGGTGCAATACAACCCATAATAGCCTATTCTGTTGGCAGTATATCAAAGTCATGGTGAAAACATAGTTTTTTGCTATAATCAGAAAGAAAGAACCATAGTAAGGCATAAAAATGAAAGCAACTGCTAAACCCCAGCAAGCGTGAGGAAAGTATTCTTCCTTCCTTCAGCCAGAAAACGATGATCACAATAATTCCTTACCTGCCAGATAAAGCATTTTTGTGCATCTTCAGTTACTGGGTCAGGAGCATCTCCTAGGACTCAAGCACCAAGTCAATACTCAGGGAACCAAGGCTCTTACTGCAGGAGGTAATAGGTAGGACAACTGTAGGGGCAGCCCCAGCCTGGACACCTCTATAGAGATGATTCAGGGCTAATAGATCAACCCAGAGGTAGTGATTGTCTCAGCAGTGCCCAAGGCCAGGCAGGGCCATGGAAAAACTGGAGACAGCCTACAGCAAGACTAGGAAAGGAGAATGGCCCTGTGCTGAGCTGAAATAGATTACTGAGGCCCCAGGTGGGGCTTTTTAGTGCCTATCACTCAGGTGCAAGCTCTTATGCAGTTGTCTGAAAGCAACTAAAGTGAAGCCAATACAATGGTGCAAGAGCCACTATGTGACAGGACCATTTCTCCCACTTAACGTTTCCTACTGCACTCACCACAGGTCTCCATTCCAGGGCAACACAAAAATGTAATCCCATGAGCAGCCTAACCAAAGGAGATGAACAGCTCTGCCACATTGGGTTGTAAGAAATAGGCCCTAAACTGCTGATGAGATTTATTTTTATGATTAACAAATTAATGATAGGTTTTTGGAAGGAAAATTAGCATGGGAGGAGATGGATTTTCCAAAATGTCAGAACATTTTGTTTCAACATTTTTCAAAATGAATATGTTGACATTTTGCAAGAGAAAAAAAAGAAAAAAACAACCCTCATTTATATTTTAGTGTTAGATGTTAATTCAGCAATAGGAAAACTCCAAAAAATGCTCCACTTTTTCTGTCAAGCATTTTAGAATATTGTTCAAAAAAAAACATTTTTTTTGTTTGTTTGTTTAATTAATTAAACCCTTTTGGAAAGTACAGGTTTCAGCTGGCCCAAAGTGATAGAACCCAGTTTACACATTCAGATATTGAGACAGAAATTCTACACTCAAATGAAAGGAAGGTGGAAAAAGGTAAACCGGAATAAAGAGCAGCACTTAGTGAGCCACAAGGGAGAGGCTGGAAGAGAGAGCGAGATGTACAGGACTGAACAGGGCAGATCATAGGCAAAAAACATTCCAAGGGGAGAAAAAGATGTGGAAGTGCACTGACCCTGCTGGAAAGGGATAGAGGATTTGGCATTAGAGGAGAAAAACATGGGATGCAGAAGACAACATGGGGCTTTACAAATTATGTGTCTTAATTCCCAAGCATCCTCAGGCTAAGCTGAGCTTCAGAAGATATAAATGCTTAAATAAACATGAGTCAATTTATTATTCCTCTGTGTTTCAGATCTTCCTCACCTTCTGCCTGGCTCATTTACTGCAATTAAATGCTTGTAAACAGATTATACCCTGAAAGCTACATTTTCCTGGTAAGTGGTCACCTTAACCTCCTCTGCTTTGACTGCAGCTAATATCCCCCCAGGTCACACTATAATCACTGAGTAATGGGACCAAAGTGAATTGCTAGGTCACTTGCTTCAGCAAAACTATCTCCAGCATCCAAACCACACATGTGACTGTGCCTTGCTAATTACTGTGACAAGCATTGCTAACACACCCAGGAAAAAGATACAAGTGTCGTAATTCTTTGAAATCTTACCAGAACCTGCTCTGAACACAGGCAGCACACTGCTGTGCATCAGGCCAGTTAGCATGATGATGAACTCTGTGCTCATCCAGTTATTCATTGGTGGTGGTTATGGCTGTGTACACATTGTGAAACCAGCAATGTGGAGCCTACTGGGAAATGCTGTCATTCTCTGGAAACCTAGGTGAGCTTCTCTGAGCCATTCTAAAAACTGGGGTTCACTTGCCTTGTTTTTAACTCAGTCCAGAATAAGGCTCCACTGCATGGTTGGCTGGAGGAACCATCAGCAAGACTCATGTTTTTAATGCTTTGTTTGGTTTTAGTGGCAATGTCTGATCTGAAATACTTCTGACAGGGACAAAATTTATTACAGCAGCTTAAGTGGGAAGCAGGTTTTGAGATGCTGTAGATGAGTGTAACTCCACTGATCACTGCAAGTGAAGTTACCAGTTTATAGTAATCATAAAATCATAGAATGATTTGGGTGGAAGGGACCTCCAAAGGTCATCCAAGTCCAGCCCCCCTGCAGTCAGCAGGGACAGCCTCTGCTAGGTCAGGTTGCTCAGAGGCTTGTTGAACATGACCATGAAGATGGCCAAGGATTGGGCCTCAACTCCCTTCCTGGGCAATCTGTTCCATTGTTCCAGACCCTCATGGTAAAGAACTTGTTTCTAATGTGCATTCTAAATCTCCTCCAATTTCAAACCATTGTCCCTTATCCTATCACTGCAGGCCTTTGGAAACAGTCCCTCTGCAGCCTTCCTGCAGGCCCCCTTCAGGTACTGGCAGGCTGCTATTATGCTTCCCTGGAGCCTTGTCTCCTCCAGGCTGAAGAACCCCAGCTCCCTCAGCCTGTCCTCACAGGAGAGGTGTTTCAGCCCCCTGATCATATTTGTGGCTCTCCTCTGGACCCACTCATCAGCAGTCTTAGTCTGTACTTTCTGTCCTCTTTCACGCTGACTGTTAAAATGCACTGATTGACTATAATTAAATAAATAAATGGATAAATAAATACAGTAGGTGAGAATAAACACTTCGTCCACAGTTAAGTTAGAGGATTTTGCTCTCTCCAGAACAGGATTTAACAGGCTCTTTCTCTCCTTATTTATGTATCTCTCCTCTCCCTCTCAAAACCCACAAAATATGTCTGCAGAAAAGACTAAGAAATGCGAAGTTGTCGTGAAAAAGAAATCTATTGCCTAAACTGAGCTTGCAGCATGACTTTCACAGCTAAGCAGTGTGCCCTCGTGTGCTGATCTCTCTGCATCCCTTTGGAGAAGCAATCTGAAAACAAAGACTTGTGCAGTCCCTCAGGCCAACATACTGTGCTTCCCTACACCGCCTGAACCCTAGCAGCAGAGAGGAAAAAGGAGGCTCTTACATGCAAGTCACTACAGGAAGCCAGCCCCCTTTCTTTTTACACAATCATCTCTATTCTGAGCTCCATGAAAAGTTCATCAGAGGGAAGGAACAGAAAGCCACAGTGACAATGCAACCAAAACTCAGAGATGTGGTGCAGTACTTAGTGGTGTTTACCTGCTCCAATAATTCTGATCCCAGGGCAGAGAACCGAAGATTAGCTCCAGACCTCATTAGGCAGGATAGAATTATGTGGGTTAACAAAGTAATACTCTTGGCTTTCTTCCACATTTTAAAAGTGGCTTGAGACCTGTAAAATCCCTTTGTATTTTATTAAAAGTCTTCCACAATCATTTTTCATCCTGCAGCCCAGTTGAGCTGAACTAATAAATTAGCATGTTATCTGTGTGGAGATCCACTAGAGCTCCAAATGAAGATTATTACAGCCCAAAACCTGACAACACTGGTTGCAGCTGGGGAAGAAGCAAACTCTTGCATCAAGCAATGGGCACCAAGGACAATGAGGGAGGGCTGCGTCTACATTGAGCCCACAGGAGATGGGGACCAAGAGCATCTCTGACTGCCAAAAGGGCAGGTTTTGGAAACCTTGAGCAGGCAGCCAGGCGCAGAGGAAGTCAGACAGGAGCTAACTGGATATGAAAGCCTCATACAGTGAAAACTCATCAGGGTCATCCTTACTGCACAGCCCAGGTGAGTTTTTGCTCACACTGAAACCCAGCACTGGTTATCCACAAGCAACTCTTGGCCAGATGAGGTCTGAGGTCTGCTCTTCAGCTGAGTTGGCTGCCTCAGCTCAAAGCCTGCAAAATGCAAGAAGGCCACAGTGTGAACATAAATCACATGACTTTCTGGTTGCTACAGCTCCAGCCAGTGGCAGACATGGTTTAAAGTTGAAGTGATGTAGTTATTACTTGGCATTAGCTTCCCCCAAGTCTTTTGCTTTTCTTCCTCACACACTTTGGGACTTCTGTTTGAAATGTCAGTACAAGTAGAGTGTAATATTTTTCTGCTCTTTTGCAAAGCTCATAAACAGGCAAACTTAAAATATGAAGCCAGAGTGTGAAAAATAGGTGCAAGATGGAAAACAGCTGCTGTGAGATTGTCTTTTTAATGAGCTTCAGCAGTAGTGCTCTTGGTCCAAGCACTGTTTGCTCAGTGAAAGCTGTCAGGATGCTGGCTATAGCTCTCACAGTCCTGGTCAGCTAGCAGAGGAGAGCAGTGAGTGGCTGGATCTGAAACCCATCAGGGTAATGGAACAGAGATGCCACAGGCCTCTGTTGGTCCTGAGTGAAGAGTGGGATTTTGCATCCAGCTGAGAGGCTTTGGCTGCTGGGAGCTGTGTGCTGCTTCTCAGTCTCCAGAGGTTCTCCAACAGAGGACCTAGAAGGGTCACAAGGAATCAGGGGTTAAAGGGCTTCACACAAACACACAGCAAGCCTCAAGGGATTTGGCCATCAAACAGAACCAAAGACCTCCTTCAAAGGGAAAGCCACCATGCAAACGTTTTTCCATCTTCTTGATCATGCTCCTCTAACCTGCCCTATCACTGCAGGACTAATTTTTCTCCCTGCTTGCCTGCCTTCCCAATATTCTCCCATTTCCTTCTTCTCACTGATTTATTTCTGTCTCCTATTGAAGAAGTATCTGAGTTGCTGGTCACCTATGTAAACAGGGGCCAGAGGACTAAGGCACTAAAGTTGTCCAAGAATATACAAGACAGGGTAGTGCAAAAGTAGATTAATTTATTTGCTCTTCAAGGTACTTTACAAGGATTATTTTCAGCCTTTCAACTGCTCCAATTCCCATGACCCTGTCTCCCAAATGGCAGGCAGCTCAGGCACATCCCACAGGGTGCTGTGCAGCCAGGTGCTGCTCTGCTGTGAGCCACCAGCATCTCAGCTTGCTCAGAGCAAACTAATCACAGGACAGGGATTTCAGGGAAATGTCATCACACACTGCCTGGCTCACTGAACTACAGCAGTTTGGTTGTGCTTCTCTGGACTTTTTCTTTTCCAGCTCACTCTTCCAGAGTTCCAGCCACATACTTGCTTCTGCAGCCCCCACATGCATCAACACCACCTCAACATTAATGCAGGCACAGGTTGTTCTTCCTCAAAAGAAAAAAAGCTTCTGCCTGAGCTGAGCCTTGTGATGTGCTACCCAAAGTGAATTTCAAGATACATCTCCAAGCTGCTGCTCTTCCCCTAGGGTCATACAGACACCATTTTAGTATGTCTTCATATCCAGCCTTTCCCCTCTTCATCTAATTCCCTTTTACCTCACACTCCTATCCTTTATTACTCTTTCTTTTCCAAGACGAAAAATGTTTCTTTATATTCTCAATTTCTGGTCCTTTCCTCCTGTTATTCCCTTCATGTCTTACCCACGATAATATTTTTGTTCATGGAATAACTAGTTTGCTC
The DNA here is from genome assembly GCA_013399775.1 of Semnornis frantzii. NCBI lineage: Eukaryota > Metazoa > Chordata > Aves > Piciformes > Ramphastidae > Semnornis > Semnornis frantzii. Next base: position 14,809 of record VWYK01122947.1, read on the forward strand.
TTTCTCCTCTTCCTGCTGGGCTACTTTGATCTACTGTTCCTCTGTCTGTTTTACACATTCCTTTTCCTCCCTCCTCCAAAGACACATCAATCTGTTCCACATCCCCTCCTCCTTACTCATCTCCCTTTTTCTGCTCTGATCTGTTCTTGCTGTTTCAAACTTGTTTCATGTGTAGATAGTTTTAAATCCTGCTCTGCTGCCCAAATAAGCATTGCAATAGGTGCTGGAGGTTACAGGCTCTCAATTCAGTTGCCCTAAATCAACACAGGATGCCACTCTTAACACTCTGCCTTAGCCATGCTTTATTAAGAAGAACACCTGACTCCCACAGGAAAACCTAACCCAGGGAGAGCTTAGGACGATAATCCCTCGGTCACTGCAAGTTCAGCAGATCACATTGCAGCACAACCCTGCAAGAGTCCCAGGGGACCTGTTGCAGTCACTGCCTGGATCTTCAACAGGAAACATGCCAGCCCACAGGAATGGCCTTTTCTTTGTCCATAATCAGGAAAATTGCCCAGGAAGGTTGTGGCTGCTCCCTCCCTGGAGGTGTTTAAGGCTAGGTTGGATCAGGCCTTGAGTGACCTGTTCTACTGGGAGGTGTCCCTGCCTATGGTAGGGGGTTGGAACTGGATAGTCTTTGAGGTCACTTCCAACCTAAACCATTCTGTGATTCTGTGATTCTAAAATCCTCTGAAAATGAGTAAAATTCACAGGTTCTGAGCTAAGAGTTGTGTACTCTGAGTTATAAATCACAGCAAGATTCAGTGTCAAGCAGCAGGGAACCTATTGCCCTCATGCAAAAAGAAACTGGATGGTGAAAACTACTTTTCCCCTCCACAGGAAAGCTATTTACTAACTTGTCTCTTGGCTTGAGAATCAGTAAGCAAGGAGAAGCAGCAAAAATCTAAAAATCATGGTTTTCCACCCTGTATCAAACATGACATTAGCACTTTCTGCAATGTCTCCTCCTGTGATGAAAACTCACTGCCACCTGACCTGGCCACTTTGGGGAGAAAGCAGGTAAAGAGCAGGAATACATGTGGCATGGGAACTGCTGTAGCATCCCTTCCCAAGACTATAAGAAAAGGCCTTTTACTGCCAGAGCATTTGGACACAAAGCACAAACACCATTTGGTGCCCAGTGAGTACCCCATGGGATTTGAGCTGGCTGCTGGCTGCTAGCCCAGCTGCCTTACCTTTGGGGTTTGATGAGCAACACTTCTTCTTCTGGAGACAACAGAGCATTTTGGCCACTACAAATCCTAGAGTATCATTCAATGATTTCATTAATGCTGCAGAGCTGTGGGACTGGCACAAATGTTGATATCAAGGCCTTGAAAGGAGAAAAGCAAAAAGACTTATTTCAGTTTTGTTTTGAAGCAAAATGATGTTCTTCTTGTGATAGAACTGATTTGTTAGTAAAGTGAGCCTGAGTTAAAACACCCAATTGATAGTAAATTAAGTGTACTGTTAATAGAACAGAGCATTTACAATGTCACTCCCAGAAACCTGTCATTGCTTTCTTTTCCCGACATGTTGACTGCAACGAGAGCCATGACAAGACTAAGTTTTCCTCCCTCATCTCCAGCCCTGAATCCTCCAGATTCAGTGACAGCAACCCACAAGCGAGCTCTGCATGTATTCAGGCATCTGTGCTATAATAAAGTGGCCACAGCAATCTTTATGTCATTGCAAATTTAGGTGTAGGCTGCCCTTTGCACATCTCAAAGCAAAGCTCATCTGTGGCTGAGTGAAAATAAAAATAAGGTTAAAACAAATAAAAGCTGATATGAAGCAAGTCTCAGCTATTACTTCAGCTGTACAGACACGGTGTGTTATTTGATAGCAACAGCCTGAGACACTGCACTTCAACAGTGCTGGAACAGCATCACTTGGAGTCAGTACACAGGCATAATGCAGGTCAGTTTGGCAGCATGTGGCTTCCCCTGATATTTTCAGTAGAGGAAGGAAGAACCAGAAGCCTTGTGAACTTTTGTGTGCCCATCCTAAATAGTTTCACTGAAATATAAATTACTGTGCCTAAAGTCAGCTCAGACTCCAGGAAATTAAATTAGACCACTTATTGAATAAATATTTCTATACACAGGGGAACAGTTTGGGTATCTGACAAGCATAACCACTTTGACATCCTCCTGCCAGTGGGCATAGGTCTCCTGTGTCCTCGATGATAACCATATGGCCACATCTCAAATGCTCTAGGGCATCTAAAATGTCACAGGGCATCTACATTTGGGCAGCCAATTCACTTCTACATGGCCCTGCAGCAGCAGGTGAAGTACATGATAAATCTTAGTGTGGAAAAACTCTCCCTGCACAATTCCCAACCTGCTTCTGTCCACAAGCTCACCGGGGCCTCAGAAAATTACCTCTTGGTATCAACCCAGCTGATTTAACTAGGATGCCATAATAAATATTAAAGAGTCTATATACGTGTGACATAGATGTTGCATATACTTGTGCCTCCTCTTTAAAGTTCTGCTTAACAATTGTGGCCAAATTCTGTCCTTGGCAGCGCAGTGAAAACCTGTGGACTCAGCTCGGGCTACAGTCAAGGGCAGCATTTGTTCATAAATTGAAGTGACACAGGTTAATGGAGAAGAAAGATAATTTCATTATCTGAATCTGAACAGATCTCATCATATAAAAAGAAAAGCCTTAATGTGGTGCTGATGGCAAATATAAGTAGATACTTTAACAGCTATCATCAGTGACTGAAACATAGGAATACCTAACACAATTGCTGTACTGGAAGACAGCTTTTGACCTGCCAGTAACATTTCATTTTGAAGTCAGCACTAGCCACAAAACCCAGAGCCTTTTGAACTTGTAAAGCTGTACACACTGCACGTGCAGCAAACTCCCAGCCTTGAGGCTGAATGTTGCCTTATTTGGTGAAAATTGATTAGATTTGTCAGGTGAATAAAATTCTTTATTAAATTTGCCTGGTTGAAAGTATGCCTGCGTATTTAGTTTTTCATTAGAGCACTGCTGCATTTGTCTGGAGTAGTTAAGAATATCCTAAGTGATAGATCGGTAACAATTGGACCGAGCCACAGCAGAAACCCCCCCAGGAGAACATGCTTTCCCTATGAAACTGAAGTCTAAATGCTGCTGGTTTCAATTTCTCCCTGCCAGGGGGGGAATAGAAGAGAAATTAGGCTAGAAAAAATGTTTGGCTTCTACAAAAGAGAGAAAAGAAAAACCTCAGAACCAGCTCTTCTCAGACACACAAACACTGCCAGGAGGGACAGCACAAATTTCAGAATTAGCTGTCAATTTCAGCAGCAAGTGTTGGAGCAGGGCACTCGGCAGAGCTGCCTGCTCACCCTCCCCTCTCCTGCTCCCCACCACCCTCTCCACGCCGACTGCGTCCAGCATCCTGCGCCCAGGGAATTCATTGGAGTTGCCTCGGTCTGATTTCTAATTATGATGCACAGTGATAAATTTCCTATGGGATACTCATTATATAGAGCATATGAATGTGCTGTAATCAGGCGTATTTGTTGCTATGGGAAAGCACAGCAAGCATGCAGAGCCTTCTGTGTGGCATCTTTAGTGTCCCTGCACTCGGAGTGCTGAGATGCCTTGGCAGCGTGTGGCATAGCAACATGTTATCTGGCACAAAACCCAAGGACGTTACAAGTTCCAACTGAAAAACTTGCAGGGCTTCTTAGCCCTTCGCATCTTCAAGGGGCATTAGACTTCATCATTTCACCTTTTAAAGCAAAAGGATCAAAGAAAAGTATCACAACCAGAACAAGGTTGAATATGACCTTCCCTTTCTCCTTCCTAAAGCCTGTTGTCTTCCCCATGGGTATATAAACTGGCCACATCCAACCCCTCTGGATCTGGTCCTGTGCCACCTGAGCTAGATTTTATGGTCCTCCTCTGGCAGGAGGGTTTGACTCAATGATCTGTGGAGTTCTCTTCCAACCCTAACATCCTGTGATCCTGTGATTACAGAATTGTTGGACCACAGCTCCACATCTTTCCATGCCATGATTACCCAGGGCTCAGCATGGCACTCCCTGTGCCCAGAGAAGGGAGGATCAACTTGAATACCACATGGGGCAATGACCAGGTAGGACATGCCATGCTGAATTTTAAACAATTAAAGGAATAAAAGGGAAAAAATGAAAGAAAGTCACCATTTATTAATTAAATCCCCTGCTAATCCCTTTAGTGAGCAGCTGGTGGAGGCAAGGAGGGTGCCAAAGTGCAGTCCTCTCTACAGCACCAAATTAAATAGATCTCAGCAGTGCATGGAAACACTCAGCCCATTTGTTTTATGCCTCCCTTATTTTAAAACACTTAACCTGTGGCCCAGGCTCATGGTACATTCCTAGGGGCCTCGTGCAGTCTCCATAGAGAGGCAAGGACAGTGGCGAAGCCATCTCGCTCCATAGCCTGCCCCATCTGCTCCTCCAAAGAGAGGAGGAGGTAACACTTCCTTCCATTCCCTTCAAACACCCAACTCTGTGACTCTGGGGGCTTTGACCCAGAGACAGCTTTCTCTCATGTTGTGCTTGAGAGGCAAGATGGTGTAGCTGAGAAGAGCTGCCAGTTGCAAGTTGGTGGCTGGAGGATCAGTCACAGAAAAGCCATTGGAGGTGCTGAGCTGCCAGAATCTCAGCTGTGAAGCACCATTAGCAGTGTATGCTTCTAATTCCATGAGAAAATTAGTTGCAACTCTGGGAGATTCCTGGACTTCCCTTTGCAGCAGGCAAACAAGACTATTTCACCTGGAAATAAAGAGGGCCAGCCAGGCTTAAGCTGTCTAATAACCACTTCTGTTTAAACATTTCAATGTTAAATGCAGTTGTAATGAAGTGTGGGGTAGATGTTTTTCCAAAACCTGAGGTTACTCATATCACAAGAGCACCCACATTTCTCATCACCTTAGGTTGGAGGACAGATCCAATTTGCACTTGTTGGCTTAGCCCTGATGACCTGATGAAAAAAATAAAGACACAACAAATTGTTCTATTTTCTCTTTTTAAATGGGCATCAGTTCATTGGATCAAGTGGAGTACTGTGTGCAGTTCTGGAGCCCCCAGCACAGGAAGGACATGGAACTGTTGTAGCAGGTCCAGAGGAGGGCCATGTCAATGATCAGGGGCTGGAGGAGATCTCCTGTGAGTACAGGCTACAAGAGTTGGGGCTCTTCAGCCTGGAGAAGAAAAGGCTCTGAGGAGACCTTGTAGTAGCTCCTCAGAGGGCCCAGGCATGTGAAGGTGGCACCAGGAGTTGCAACAAGCCAGAAGATTAAGGATGCATGTTCCTACACACACACTGGAGAGACACTGGCCATGCATCCCAACCCATCTTCTCCAAAGCCTGAGCAGGACCACTGCGGTACTGTGTAAGCTGAAGGTTAGTAGAAGCTTCTGCTTGATTTCCACTTCCCACTAATTCTGAAGAAACCTTCACTCACCCAAAGAAGCTGTGTTTCATTTACTCAATAGCTCCTCCAGTCCATAATGTATTTTGTAGTGGGAGGCACCACCGCTCAAATATTCGTAGAGCACCTCACACAATGCCATCCCAACATCCTACAGAGTGCAAAACATAAGCCTGCTAAAAATTTATCAGTACCTCAAGCTCATAACTCTCTCCAGAACAAGTGCATCAATGAAAACTAACATCTCTACAAAAAGGCTGTGATATAAAACCAAGCTGACAACAGACCAGCAACTGCCACACTCCAAGCCTCTGGCAAGCCGGCAGGCTGACAGAGAGGTGTTATTCATGGCACTTGGAAGGAAAATGGTTCAAAACATTCTTGGCTTTGTTAGTGTAGCTTTTCACAAAGCTTACAAACAAGAAGCTGGGCAAGAAATGTGAATGCACAATTTCTCAAACAATGCACACATAAAAGAGTAAAATTCCCCTTCAGCTTCAAGGGAAAAGTGTCTAATTCGCTGATGCCAAGTACTGATTTAAAACACTGACAGATACAGACCACTAAAACTTCCCGTAATGAACTGTGGTTTTCAGTGTTGGTAAGAAACCTCAAAACACAACAGGAAGTGAGGCAAAGGTTTTGTTTAGTTTCTCTCACTGTTCTTTATATAAAAAGGAAATTGTTATTGTTTACTGCTAAATCCATAACTCAGGAAATAAAGATGGGACCTTTCCATCCCTATCCCACTACCCCCCAGCACAACGTGTGTCTAGAGGAGCAGCAACAAAAGCAGCATAAGGCTAGGTCATGACAGGTGTAAATGAAAGCAGAAGTTCCATTGCTGATTTAAACTTTTTCAACT
>VWYK01122950.1:0-10251 GCA_013399775.1 Semnornis frantzii
TAAAAATATATATAAATATAAAAAGTTGTAAAACTAGTTGTGCCCACTGAAGATACAAAATGAACACATCACCACTGTGCCCACTGTCCATTGCACCATTCTGAGTTGTGCCTTATAGGGGAGATGGCAAGAAAATTCTTCCCAGATAACCAACCTACAATGGCATTTGGAATTGGTGCCCAGTGACAGGATGAGAGGCAGTGGGCACAAACTGCAATACAGGAAATTTTACTGTGAGGGTGGTCAAATACTGGAATGGGTTGCACAGAGGTTTCAAGTTGTGCTTATGGAGTCTCCATCCTTGCAGATACTCAAAACACAACTGAACAAGGCACAACTACTTCTAATTGATCCTGCTTTGAGCAGTGGTTTGGAACTCCAGAGGTCTCTGCCAATCTCAGTTTTCCATGTATCTGTGAAATTTGAGGTATTTTACCTCATTTCTTTATTACTTTTTTCTTCTTTTGCCCTCTCTTCTTAAGAAGCACACTTCACAGCTACATTTTAAGACAATTATAAATTAGCACAGATTTCCTGTCACAACCATGCTGAGATAGGTTCTGAATAGACATAAATGACAGGGCCCTGCCAAATCTATGAAGTCTATGAAATAACATAGAACAAAAAAATTGTGCAAAGCCACATTTAATACACACATTCTAAATTAGACCATAAGTTAATCCAGTTTCTGGATTCCAGTACTTACCCAATATTAGCCAAGGCTCTAGACAGACAGAATCTTATCAACAAGCTTATGAACTGTACAGCAATTGGCATAGCAATCCAGCTTTCTCCCCTCATGCTTGCTGTCTCTTTGACTAAAAAAGGCTGAACAGGATGGCTTGATTGGAAGCTAACCTGGAAGCTGTACAAGTACCAGATACAAAGGCACCTTCTTCTCCCTTTAGACCACTATGTTCAGTATCGTATGTTTTGAGGTGGACTTCAATATGAAGTTAACATTAATTCCCTGTGTTCATAGTCTATGCTCAGTTGATGACTGAATTTGGAATATTTTAAAGAGGAAAAAAAATCTCATCAGCTTAATGGATCTTCTGAATTAAAGGGTCAGTTAATGTTTGTTTTGAACTCTTGCTAATAACTGTTTTAATGACTCCTGATTATGAAACACAATGATACATTAAACATGATAGTTCTTTAAATACAAAAAAAATTAGTCACTTCAAAATTTGTCCACTGATAATGATTGGATTGGTATCTGCTGCCAGCAAACAAGGCAAAGCATATGCACAAAATACCCATGATTATTTGATAATAAATCATTTTAATGATTATATTCAAAATTGTGAAATGTGAGTGGTACTGATGCGGAAAATAACAAAGGCTGAGGCTCATCAGATTGGTTGTCCATATGTGCATCACTACTAGTATTTAATTTGTTACTCCTAGCACCTCTTCCTTTGATTGTTAAAATATGTTAAGTTAAAAAACCCTTTCGGTGGTGTTTATATGGGTGACACTGCATGGCTATTCTGAATAGAGCTACTTTGGTGTAAAGCTTTGTTTTCTAGTATTAATCTGAAGCTAAAATTAAGAACTGAACCCTGGCAGCTTTTGTAATAACTCAATTAGAGGGATTGTACTGCATTCTGAAAGTCTTGTGTGATCTGCAGGAAAATATGAATTTTAAAACCAGGTAAACACCAGAACATGAATAAAACTGTACTTCACTGTTTCTTTTTTGCAATATCTCTCCAAGTCAAGATATCACTTGTTAAAGAAAAAGGAATTTTAATATTTCATTATTATACGAAGTGGGCATGCATGATAGCCTTATTTTCACATTACATTGGATGGAGATGAAGTTGAAAAAACTGAATATTTTAAGTGATGTATTTTGAGACAACTCTAAGTAGTTCAGATTCACCACAGTAACCAGTTTTAAGTAGTCCCAGACCACTATGAATTAGGCAAATGCATTTTTGCTGTATTAGAAGTAAACAAATTGCCCATTCCCAACTTAGACCATGACTTGATTCTTTCTCTCAATTTACTTGCAATAACATTTCTTTCTCCTTTGTATTAACTGGTTACAGTAAAAAAAAAAGGCTAATCAGAATCAGATCACATTTGTAGGTCGTCTCTAAATATGTTTTTAAACAGAACAGGAGAAAGAAGTGCAACAGTTTATACACAAAGGGCTCCAGATGTGTTTTGGAATCACAGACTTAAAGTATACCAGAAGGGACATCTGTATGTTAACATCAGAGACAGGCACGAAGACTTCATGGTTTGGAAGTGGATATGGTGCATGTGTACGAGGTGGCAAATCATTCTTCCCAGAGTGTCAGCCTTACAGTGGGACCTTGGAACTGGCAGACTGTGAAAGAATGAAAGGCAATGCAACGGGCACAAGCTGAAATGCAGAAAATTCCAGTTAGGCATTAGAAAGGAGATTTCTGAACAAGAAGGCCCCAGTTCAGGAAAGAATCTTTCATTTACTAGGAGAGAATGTAAAACAGACTTGAGTTTAAGCACTAAATTAAGGCTATGATTTTGTGGATAGAGATGAACACATTCTCCATCACTTGTAATACCAGAATTACTGTATATTAGATTAGAATAGGATTAGAAAAGAGAGGGCAAATTCATTTGCAAAAGAACCTAGATAGTGACACAGGTTTTGGCCTTTGGTGCAAGACAGTAATAAAAGCAGTTCTGGATCTGGCCAACTTGTGATTTAGAACAACCTTGAGGAATGTGTAATTTCCTTTTTATTGTGAAGAGGCCTGGATTTCTCACACCTAAGTGAGGTAAGAAAGTTAGGAGCCTATTTGCCATTGACTATCTCTGCAAATAGCAAGCAGAGGTGCAATAGCAAAGCTCTTCAGCACTTTGCCAAGTGCAGAGTGAAAATGGTACCACTGTCTTTCAGTATTGGTGATTCAAAGAGCATAATGTTGTTAGGTCTCCAGTGTAGGGGCTTCGGTGAAATGGGATGGATTCGGAACTAAGCGCTTACAGCCTTCAACTGTGAGAAGAAGAGACAAAGATGTGTGAAGTTCTTCTCTTTAATCACTGAGAGACAGAAATTCGATGATAAAGCTTAGGAATTTCCATTAAAAATGTATTTTATCTATTTGGTAGTGTGGCATTTCTAACGTTCCCTTCCAAATAAATGAAAAAGGAGCTGCAAAGTAAAATTGTATCAATTTAATCAAACAGTTTAGGAATATACTTAAACCTGGCAATCATTATTTCATTCCAGTCTTAGCCATCTACAGTTAATACCACTCAGGAAACATTTATGGAGACAAAAGGAGAGATGGAGTCCATTATTTATTCTAATTCATACCTTGAGGGTGAAGATTCCCTCAAATATATATAAGGATACATATATATACAGCTACATATACATGTGAAACTTTTTGGAAATTTAGCAGTCCTGCATTTTTCTTTCATGTAGGAAATATCTTTTCTACTGTTTCCATTATTAGTAGATAGGTATGATATTAAAGTGAGCATTTAAAATGCACCTTAATTAAACTGCAGGAATTATGCCTTGTTTAATGTAATGAAGAAAGAGAATTTAAAATGAAGTAGCATCATTGTGTTCATTTGTAAATAACATATTGCAGCCAACTGTTTCTTAATTGCCCAGACTGTTGATAAATAATCCAGTCCTGCTGCTCTCCACAGACAATTTGCTTTGGATCAGACTAGGCAATTCAAATAACACTAATTACAGTGAAACCCTTTTATAGTGAATTCCTGTTTGCCATGGGGGAGAAAATCACTATATCAGGGGAAAGCACTTTTGCCTTTGATTTGTGTCTAAACCATGAGAAACACATAAAAGCTGCACGTTGTGCTAAATAAAGGACATACTCTTGCATTCAAAGTACTTATATTTTACTTTTTATGATACAATTGTGAATTATGTTCATTTTGCATTTGTAATTAGAGGGCGGAACAGATGTGAAAGCTTAGTTTAAAGTGATGTATCCATTAAAATAACCTATGCTGCCAAGTGATTGCTTAGTATAATAGGGGATTCATTCACTATGAGAGGAATTCTACTTTATTGGAAGGAAACCAGGACTTCAGGAAATGTTTTCTATATCAGGGGATTCACTGTAACATAGTATCATTGTATTTATGATTTTATGATGTTAAAATGAATATTAAATGAAACAAAATTCCCAAGGATTACTCGAGAGGCAGCTAAGTACATAACATTTAGTACAGATGGTTGGAAGGCACAATTTTGCTCCATCACTGCATCCGTATCCTTGAACGATTTCGACTGAAGACAGCATTTCTTTGAATTTTTCATTAAACCAGACGTCTTGAAATATGAATTCCTTTTATGTTTCTGTGAGTTTTGGCTAAAAGAACCCCAGTGAATAAATCATACAATACTACGTGTCACCTGCAGTTGTGAATATTTCTGCTTTGTTATTCTACTCTCAGTAGAGCACCATTGATTATCAAACTCAGCGGAGAGCATTTTATGATCATATATCTCCATTAGCTCCTAGTTTGACTACCATAGATTTTTCTGGTTAAGCCTGCATTATGTATTAGGAAGCCTTTCTCTCCAATACAAAGTTTGATTTTATTCTCTCTAAGCCTAGAACTCTTATTATGTATTATGTATAAAGATTCTTATCTTTTATATGTAAAAATAGGAGCACTGTCTTTGTGTAACTGAAATACATGCCTCTTTTTTTTTTTTTTCCCTTGATTCACAGACAGCATATTTTATTATGAAGATGAATTTCTACAATGAAATGGCTGTCAGGGTAAATATTTCTTCACTTGTTAAACAAATGAAAAGTCAATTGTGCTCCGAATTTGCTTTTAATAAAATGAGCAAACCAGAATAATATACACTTGATTGATATGCTGATGGCAACAGCGGGAAATAGTACATAGTTAAAAATTAAAGTTATACTCAGTAACCTGGATTGTATTTGAAAACTGGAGGTGGATTTAAGGCATCTGCATGTGTCTTGCCCCATTTGAATGTTCGTTGACTACTTTAGCATATACAGTGCTGATCAAAACCCTAAACATTTTATCTGCCAGTATGCTTACAAATGTAGACATATATTTACAATTCTGACAAACTATGGGGTTTTTATCTTTGCTGATGTGACTTGTGGCTGTGCTTTTTCTTTTGTTAGTACATAGAATCATAGAATGGTAAGGTTGGAAGGGACCTCAAGGATCATCTAGTTCCAACCGCCTGCCATAGGCAGGGACACCTCCCACTAGAACAGGTCACTCAAGGCCTCCTCCAACCTGGCCTTGCACACCTCCAGGGAGGGAGCAGCCACAACATCCCTGGGCAACTTGTTCCAGTGTCTCACCGCTCTCGCTGCTAACTTCCTCCTAACATCCAGTTTCAGTCTCCCCTCTGCCAGTTTAAACCCATTGCCCCTTGTTCTGTCATTACAAGACCTTGTCAATAGTCCCTTCCTGTAGGCCCCCTTCAGATCCTGGAAGGCTACAAGATATTCAATGTATCAAATGTCAAAATAGTTAGAGAGCACAGCACAATCTCATTGTCTAAACTTAGAAGTGGAACTGCACTCATCTTAATGCGTGATATTATGAGCAGATTTTGCTAAATGAGGAAGTGTATAAACAGTCCTTGAACTTTAATAAATATAGAATAAATGAGGTTTGTTGTGGGGAAAATGCAACATACACTTAATTAGAAATCAGAACTTTTTTTCCTGAACTTTGGAACTGCACTTACATATGTAAAACAAACATGGGAAGAATGTAAGATGGTTCTTGCCATGAGGGACTTTGGCAAAGGAGTGTTTTACAAGGGCATGTAGTAATAGGACAAAGGGTAATGGCTGTAAACAGAAAGAAGGTAGATTTAAATTAGACATAAGGAAGAAATTCTTCGCTGTAATGGTTTGAGGCACTGGAACAGGTTGCCCAGAGAAATTGTGGATGCCTTGTTTCTGGAAGTGTTCAAGGCCAGGTTGGATGGGAAGCCTGATCCAGTAGAAGGTGTCTCTGCTTATGGCAGGGAAGTTGAAACTAGATGGTCTTTAAAATGCTTTCCAATCCAAAGCATTCTATGATTCTGTGAAATCTTTTAAATTTTATTTGCAGGGAACTCCTGCAAAGTAGGAGGATTCTTAGAATGGATTTTAATTGTGTGAACTTTCTGGTTCCAGAGTAACTCAAATTCAAGAAATGTGTTCCCATTGCATTTTTGACCTAGTGCAGGTTTTCTAAAAACACAAAATATTATATTTGGTGCATTTTAAAGAGCTGAAAACAAACAAATTTCTCAGAAATACCCATTTTTTGGTTGTTCTTTTACTGCGTTCCTTACCTAGTTTAAAAGATTCCACAGTGAATCAATGTTCCATACTCATGCAGGTGAAATCATAGGTTCATGGATTCATAGGATGGTTTAGGGTGGAAAGGACCTTCAAGATCATCTAGTTTCAACCCCACTGCCATGGGCAAGGACACCCTCCAGTAGACTAGGTTTCTCAAGGCCTCCTCCAACCTGGCCTTGAACACTGCCACGGAGGAGACACTCACAACCTCCCTGGGCAGCCTCCCTGTGTCTCACCACCCTCACTGTGAAAAATTTCTTTCTTATATCCAGTCTAAATCTGCCCTCTGCAAGCTCAAAACCATTACCTTCCGTCCTATCATCGCAAGTCCTTGTGAAATGTCCCTTTCTGGCTTTCTTGTTGGCCCTCTTCAGGCCCTGGAAAGTTGCTGTAAGGTTGCCCTGGAGCCTTCTTTTCTCCAGGCTGAACAGCCCCAACTCTCTCAGCCTGTCCCCGTAGGGAAGGTGCTCAAATCGGTAAGAAAACACAAGATGCAAAGCAGCTCTTTAGAAGTTGACTGTGTACTTTTAGAAGACATTTGAAGACCAAATTTCAGAGGTAATTATGTATTCTAGTCAAATGAAGTTTTGCATTCGGTCTTTCATTTTAAAAAGGAATTTAATATGTTCCCATTCATTTGTAATGGAAATATAATGTTGAATCATTAGGTGATATAAATCTTCAAAGTATCATTTTTTCAGTCATGTCCTTTTCTTTAATGAAAATTTAAATCAGTGGAAAAACAATAGAACAGATCTTTATTTAGTTTCAAATGTCAGAATCTGGTTCTCTATCTGCATCTTTGTACAGCCACATCTGCAGAGCTACCATGCTGGAACACTGCATGTTTGGTATTTTTTACTGTCATCTGTTTTTTTAAGAAGTAACCAAGGTCCAGGGCAATAAGGAATAATGTATGGAATTTCTGCACAGATAACTGACCAAAATTTAGATTTCCTAAATCAACAGTGCTTCATATTCATATGTGTGAGCTGATTCAGTGTTCTGAAAATAATAATTTTTATATTTTCCTATTTAACCACTTCATTTTGCTGTATTAAAATATTTATTTCACTGTATGGCTACTGATCAGAAAGATACTTCTAATTGAAGTATCGAGGTCATAAATACACCCATAGCTTTGAAGACAGTCTACATCTATGTCTTACTGATTTGCACTTAGTTATAACCAAAACATCAGTTTCACATTTTAAAATGACATCAGAAAACTTCTTTTAATTGATTTCAGTTTTGACTACTAGGTCAGAATATGATTCTCCCTTAAAAGATCTGAGGTTGCTACAAATGCTCATCAACAAAAGTAATCCTATGGAAAAAAAAAAAGTATTTCCACGAGCAGATGGCTTTTGATATATCAAGGTTTTGCCATTTGTTTTAGTGCTTAAAATAAACATTATTTATAAGACCACTTACATTTTGATGTTACTTAATGAGGAATATGCATCATTGATTTGACTAGCTTAAGAGGTCATTTGGAACTTGCCCGTTAACAAGCTGTAATCTGCTGAGCACACAATGACTTTGTTTAAAATTATCTGTTCAGTGCTGATCAATGACAATAATTGTTTTGTACCAATCACTGTTGAAACTTGCTAATTACTTTGAAGGGCATATGCACTTGTCTTTTTTTCTCCCAAGAATTTTTGAAGCATTCACCTTGGAATTAAACAGAAGTAGTCGTAATACATACTTCCTTATATAACAAATATATAGAGCTTTCACACTGAAAATATGAACATCATCAGAAGCTTGTGTAAAGCGTTCTTTCCCAAAAGGTCTTCACTTTTGTGATCTGACATACAGTATTAGGGAAACAGAATGCTAGCATAAAATCATTTGAGTCATGTTGTGGTTCCTCTTTTGTTGCATCCAGTTGAGATTGGTGAGGTCATTCTGAACAGAGAACGGTGTAAATGAAGGCGGAATGCAATATTTAATTGGTACACAGAGCCCATTGGACATAATTACAGTTTGAGTCTTTTGTCTTTCAGTTTGGGTTTTGATCCTTTAACCCAGAAGTATCTGATTCTGCATATATAACTGTGAGGTGATCACCATCAGAAAGAGTTTCAAAGGGACCATAATCCTCCCTTAATGAGCACAGAGCTATATGGGAGCCAAGTTACTCTTGCTGAGAAATTTTGAAGCCAAACAGAAAAACAAGCCTAAGATTCTTATTCACATGTAAAAGATTTTGCTTAATCCCAGATCTCTAAGGGCATACTCATTCTTCCCTCTCTCTATCCCTTTTTAACCCAGTAAGCTTGTATATGAGAAAGTGAAGCTGCAGATTATGAATTTTACTGTCACCTAGTGCAAAGGAGCATGTCAAGTGCTTAACTTCTTGTTCCCATTTCAGCTGCTCACATTATTTATTCATATTATAACTATTTCTAGAGGTCCAAACTCTTTTTATTAAAAAAATCCCCAAACAATACTACATAGGTAAAAGGAGATACCAACATTTAGTAATTAGTTTTGAGTCTTATTTGAGGAGAGGAAAATAACATAGTGACATAAAGGGGAAATAGAAGAATGTACTGACACTAAAAGTTAGTATCTTCTATTCCTTACAGCTTTAGTGCAAAATTTTGTCTTCTTGGTGGCACATCACTCATGCTTATTGAAAGCTTTTCTGTGGTACCTATTCTCTTATTTAATAATCACATAAAGAAATAATCGGAGTTGTACCACAAGGTGCCATCAATCAAGACTGAATGCTTGTTTAAAAAAACCAAAAAACAAAGAACATTTTGATTTTTGTGATTGGAAAATGGTACCAAAGAAAATGATGCATGCCTTAGAAAATTATTTTATAGATGGTTCCTGTGTGTTTCTGTTTTCAGCTCAGGAAACATCATGGGATGGAAAAATTGCAAAACTTTTGTTGGTTGACATAGCAGTAAAGAACTGCAACAGAACTGAAAGCAGTAGAGAGAAGTTGGCTTCCCAATAATTGAAAATACAGAGCTTGAAGTCACTGAATGCAAAGGCTGATTGATAGCACAAGTAGTTGGCACCTTTTTTTCCTTGTCATCTTCCTCAAATACACTAAAACATGGCACTTGTTTTTTTCTCACATGCTTCTTTGAAATAAGCAAAAAAACAATACAACATATGGATTGCATTCTGCTTACCAAGGCATTTGGAAAAAGGGTTCTGGAAAGGGAAGTATTGGTGTAAAGTAAAAAAGCAAAACAAAACAACCAGACCAAATCCTAAAACAAACACAAACCACCCACACCAAACTCCCTCCATTCCCTGTAGCCAGAGGCCCATAGGAAAAGGAGAGCTCTTTGCAGATACAGCATTCTCCTTTTCAATGCATTTAGCAAAGAGAAGCAGCTTCTTACCTTGGAGTTTATTCTGGATTGTAAGACCTCAATTGTCATGCTTTTTTTCATATAGATTCTGCCTTTTAGCTGTTATGTCTCTTAACATTGTAAAGCTTTAAAAGTCAGAGAGATGGAAGTTGAAGCAAGAATAAAGGTAATGCAGACTGGAAGATAAAAATTGGGAGATTAGTTTAGAAATATATTGAGAAAAAAAGAAACTGCAAGGAAAGAAGTATAGACAATTTTGAAGGAAGGTAAATAAGTTCAAAGAGGAAAGAATGTCAAGAGAGGACCTAGATACCGAGAACGAGGGAAAAGATCTGGTTTTCAAATATTTGTCTAGAATACACTAACCTCTTATGGGAAAGAAAAGGCAGAGTGAGGGCAGCCCTCAGCATGTCTATGTAGAACAAGTGATGTCTTCCACCTCTATTCATCATGGCATAAAAGTGGCTAAACAAATGACAGTACTGATAATATTTTACCTAATTATTTATTTTTCCTCCTCACCAAGCAAGTAAATCTGTAATTATTTCAGAAACCTCATGCTTAGACTTTTT
>VWYK01122952.1:0-13138 GCA_013399775.1 Semnornis frantzii
CATCTAGTGGATAAGCAAGATAACTAACCACAAGAGGTTTAAGTGACCACAAGAACCTTCTCTTTCAGTAAAAATGTTTGCTTATGCCAGTTACCTTTTAAATTGTTCCAGTTTTGCCTGATCCCTGTATATATAAACTTCCAAACCGTGCATTTCGAACCTTGTATATAAGTTTTCTGTCGAGATTTAATGTTAATAAACAGTTTTCATAGTTATTAACAATCTCTGCCTGGATATAAAAATTAATATAGATTATTAATTTTGAATCATTTTGTAACGAAGCCATAAAACCATGTCTTCTATTAGCTTCCTTGTATCTTTTCACTGTCCTTCCTGTATAGTTGTAGTGCAGGTTATGATATTGCTCTGCTGAATAATCACCTCTTGCAAATATTTAAATAAAGGGCATTTTCAGAATTAAATATTAAACTTTCTTCCCTCATCTACTTTTCCTGTGTCAACTTCCTGGCAATTGGACATTTTAAAATATAAATGAAACTCATTACAAAGTAATCATGCTGTTCTACCTGCAGACAGGAAAAAGATTAAAAGAGTAAAGTACTATTAATGTTCAATATAGCAACTTAAATACCTGGGATGGTCTTGAGCCACCACTAAAGGAGGACTTTATAAGAATGTGTATAGTAAACATAACCTGAGATGCTGGAAAAAGCAGCACAAAGCTGTCCATTGTAGGCTCAGCATTGTTTTAAAAATGGAAACTGATTATTATAGAGTACAGCATAAAGTAAAAACCTGGAAAAAACCTTAAGTGGGCTCATGTAGCCAGAGTTAGTGATTTCTATTTCAGGTAAAATGGTAGAAAGAATCTGAGTTTGGTTTCCAGGATCATCTGGATTGTCACTAGATGGCACATTGGTCTAAAGTTTCAGAACCATCACTGTGGTGTTGCATCCA
Source organism: Semnornis frantzii (assembly GCA_013399775.1). NCBI lineage: Eukaryota > Metazoa > Chordata > Aves > Piciformes > Ramphastidae > Semnornis > Semnornis frantzii. The sequence goes on from VWYK01122952.1 coordinate 919, forward strand.
GTTATAGCAACTGCACCCACAAACAGAAAGTTATAGATGGGAAATAGTAATTATCTATGCAATTGCTCTGTGTGTGTACTTGTGTGAATATGCACGTGTCGCAGCATGGTGAATAGGAACACAGGAGACAGAAAAAAACCAAGATGTCTATCCAACTACCACCTGTACCTACTGATCTGTTTTGTACTTTAAATAGGTGAAGGTCAGGTCAGATTGTACACATCAGTGCCTCGAAGCAACTTTTGTTATCTAGAACCTCGCATTTAAAGGAACATAGAAAGAAAGGACCTTAGGAACTAAAATTAAACTACTAAAACAAGTGTCCTGTGGAAGACAGATAGCAGAGATTTTTACATTACTTTGCAGACAGAAGTGTAGACTCCCTCCAGTATCTCAGAAATGTGCTTTCAGATGTTATTTTATATGTTTGGTTTTGACATCTGAGAAGGGGAAATGATTCAGAGCCTTACACACTGTATTGTGCACTGTATTGTATTGTCTTTATTTTAAGCCACAAATTTTCTCACATACTAAGAAAATGCTTGCATTTGGGATTTGAGGCTGCTGAGAGCTTTCATTACAGAAGTAATTTTGAGTTCTAGATTCTCAAAAGAAGTCAGAGGGTTAATAAATAGTACAAACATAGGACTGAGGTCTGGCTGTTGAGAAGATGTTATGTTTCTCTTATTACTTCAATATGCAGTCAATTTACCCAAACTCTTCTCAACTCACTAAAAAAAGCAGTCAGGTTTGGACACTCACTAAAGCATAGTAATGGTTTTCTTGGAAAGGCTGTTCTGAAATGAAGCAGGAAATCCACAGAGGAACTAGCACATTAGGTTCATTTTGAATTCTACTCAGCAGTAAAACTGGTACTGAACTTAGATTAATTAAGTGGGTTTCTATTTCACACACACCCCCCTCAATTATATTTTCCTTTACATATTATGTATTGTTATGAATTAAGTATTTTTGCCTGAGATGTGGAACTGGCCATTTACAATAGCATATATTAAATGGAAATTCAGATTCAGTTAAAACCCAGGGAAGGGATTATTAACAACTGGGGTTTTATCCTTTGTATTACAGAAACTGATTTTGGTAAAAGACTTTTTTTNNACTTATTGTGCTGAAGGCTCTTTTTTTTTTTTTTTTTTAATCAGAGGAGAGTTTGCCCTTTGTCCTGTGCAACAGCAACTAAGGATGTGTCTTGCTTGTCATCTGCACTTGAACATGGTAAGGGTTTAAGATTTCTTGGTTTGTATTTTACAGGTTGCTTCTACATGAGAAGAACATTGTATCTTGGATAAGTGAGACTTCTTGTTCTGTTCAGTGGAATAAAACTAACAGCCAAAAAGAAGAGGAGAGTTATTCATGAATAAAACACTAGGAACCCTGACAACATGGAGATAAATTGTCTTTTTAGGGCTGTTCATCTACTTTTTCTATAGAGTTCTCAAGCTCTTACTGAAATCAGTGGAAGATGTGGGCAAGGAATCCATGATCTCAGATCTCTTCTATGAGACATTCTTCTGATTTCTTTTTGGGAATCTCAGAAATGGTACACTTACGGTTTTACCATATTATTTGTAGATAATTACTGCTGTCTGCACATAATAAAAATCTACACCTTCACCAGTAAAAATCAGAAAAGATAAAGACAACATTCAGACACATGAGAAGCACAGCGCCAGTACACAAATTAGTCAGGTTGAATATGCCCTAAAGGTTAAGGAGTTTGTTTCAATTTTAACTTCTACAGAGAACTTAAAATATTGGAAACTTAAACCTTTCTCATAGAAGATAAATAATGTCAGCCCAAACCCTTCCCAAAACTTATTATCTGGGAATTAGTGATTGAATGTGTGTTGTGGTAGGCCTAGGCAAACCAAATTGGGTTTATACCTTTCCTGGCTTGCCCGGACATGTTTTTCTGCTTTCCTCCTGCTGTTTTGGGGGAGAGCAACGGCGGGAAAAGGGACAAAGGGCCTGGCGCCACTGAGTCTGGGGTCCCTTGCCTGACCAGACCCTGTGGTAAACAGGGTGCACGGGGCAGCCTTGTGCAGGGCCCGTGTTCTTCCCGAAGAAGGGTGGAGCAGGCCTATGGTTCCACCTAATATGGGCAAATCTTGGCTAACTGCCATTTCATTGGCTGTCCAGTGTCCAAAGGGCATTGATCTCGGGCTGTATTGGATAAAAGGGAGGTCAACAGAGAGCACGCTGCCTTTCGCCTTTTGCCTTTGCCCTCTGCCATTATACGGTGTGCCGTGCCCGCGATACCGCCATGCCTACACGCATTTGACCTGCACCGCCAGCGTGACTGGAAGACGTCCTGCCTGTACCTGAAAGCCTTCTGCCCAGACGGAAGCCCTGGAGAGAATATCATCCAGAGAACCAGAACAGGTCAGAGATCGTCTGCCTCCTTCCCCAGAAGCCCAGGGGAGACTCTAAAGCTGCTGACGGCTACCGACAGTAACCCCGCCTTGGGTACTGTCAGATAATAATTTTGTGGGTAAATGCCAAAGCCTCTTGTAATTATTAATAGCCTTCTGCCCTAAGCAGAAAGTTGTTCCTTTATGTCCTATGCTTACCTAGTGAGCAAGCGGTATACTGACCGCAAACCCTTCTCTTCAGCTTATATCGAGTTTAATTAATGTTATATATTAATAACTATTTCCAGATCCTGTTATAACCTGTACATAGTTTCCTAATGTTGCAAGAACCTGTTAATATTATTATTATTAATTGGTGATTGGGGTGATGCGAGTTCTGAATATTTAAAATTAATAAACTGTTAATATTTTTATATATATCGTCTCGCATTAATTAATTTACCCCATCCCTTTACAATGTGTCAATAGTTTCACTCCAGTACCTTTCAATACTGTAAAGTTAATGGAAAAATTGATTGGTAGTTCAAGCCATAAAATTTAACTTTGTGCACTAGCAATGTACAGAGTTGAGCTATCCATGAGGAAGCACTTCACTGGTGCAGACTTTCCTGGTTTAGGTAACACAGCCCCAGCAGTATCTTTCACACCATTGTCATACTATACCATGGGCTTTGTTGGCAACCTGCCTTATTTAACTTGTGTCCCCTGGAATGATGTTTCCAGTGTGGACCAATCCTACCTTATTTTGAGGAAAACATTTTCCAGTTTTGCACTTGTAGAATTCTGAAACTTTAACCCAAATACCTCCAAGAAGGTTCAGACTGGAAGGCAGAAGGCTGCTTATTCTAAATGCCAAACTTACTCCATTTAACACCTTTCCTTATACTATTCAGTATAAGTAACTCACACAAGGGCTGTGTGGCTTAGGCAGTAGCTTGTAACAAGGTGCTTGCTGCTGCAACTCTTCTAGGCAGTAGCTCATCTTAGTAGCTTTCCTGTCATGTGAGCCCACAGATGTGTGATTTATGATGTCCATTCCTTTATGACTGCATTCATATAAATTAGGAGTTTTGGAAACAAACATTTCTTAGATTTTTGAAGACGATTTTCTAAAATCTTTGTACCAATCACGTGACCCAAAGTATTGGTAGATTTCCTTCTATAACTAAGAAAGTTACCTTCTGTGTTTTGTGCCTGCAAAAATAAATGAAAATAAATTAGCTGGGGTTTAGAGAAGGAAGAAAGTGAAACGGTGTGAAATGCAGAATTTCAGAAATCTTGCATGTGAAACCATGTGACATTTACTTTTCTGTTTCCTTATGAAAAAACACAGCAGTATTGTGTATCAACATGCTTAGTCCATTGAAATTGCCATATAAACAATGAGGACTTCACATCCTGGGTTTCGTTCTGTCTTTCAGGAATGCCCAGTGTCTGAATTATCACATACAGAAAAAACACTTCAGCACAGGTTCACCAGTATCCCAGCTGCGTTTTAGTCCTCATAGAGGAAGTCCAGCTCCAGTCTAACAATGTAGCATACTTCTCAGGTGGTCTTTTTCTGAGTAAGGGAACTACTTCATAATATGACATTGATTGTGTGACTTTTAGGTGACAGCTGATTTAGAAACATGGCTCCTCAAACAAATTTTACTTGCTGATCTTTGCTTTAAGCTGTTTATTACCCGTTGGTCATTAATCACAGATAATGACCAACACCATGAAGGTTAATGCTTGAATGCATTCTTCTAAAATTGAAAAACATTTCTGTGTTCAAACATACTCCAAAGCCATGCAACATAGAAGGAAACAAATGTGAAATGTTGCACTGTCGTTGTAAGGGTACTCCCAATATATGTCTAATGAACATACTCCAGATGTCAGCACTATTAAAATCTGTTGCTCATCTACATAACTGGTAATTTTTTTAAATGAGCAAAATGCCTTGCTTTCAATTAGAAGGTGGTAAAAAAACCAAACAAACCGAAACCAGACAAAGTGGCTACATTTTCATCCTAGAGCATGAGTGAATACCAGAAGAATGATACTGTCAGTAGGATTCCTTCCACCTGGGGAGGCTAGTGGTATCCCATCTATGTATGTCAAGAAATATTTGTGTTTCAGCTCTACTGAGCCTGGCATTAACTCTTTCCTTGCTACCCCAAATCTTCCAAACAGTCATTTATTAACAAACATCACCACCCATACAATATTCACACTTCACAGCAGAAATAATCCATTGCTTCTCACCAAATAAATGCAGTTAAGCCATTGGATGAAGGTTTTCTTGCACCCAGTGACAGCTTACTGTAAGCTTTATTAAGACATCTTGGTATATATGTGGTGATACCATCACTGTGTTTCAAGCTCCTAACAAGGCAATTCACATCAGGGGAGAGAGGTGGAGGAATTGTCCTGCTGTCTCATGCAGAACTTTTTTATACACTGTCACAGTGTAGCCCATGTGTGGTCTCTGCATGATCTGGGACACGACAGTGCTCCATTTTCTTTCTGCTGACAGTACTACAGTTTCCAGAGCTTCTGGAAGAATCTATCTGATTATCTCTCAGCTCTGAGAATATAAAAATATAATCAAAAGAAGCTTTAAGATCTGTTTTCGTGACATAGACTTGAAAAACAAAATTAAATTAGCACAGTATGTCAAAACTTGTCACACGCTCACTGAGGGGTAAACAAGGAACTTCAAAGATAACCAAGCAGAATACCTTTAAATATCTGGAAGATGGATGAAGGTGCTGATTAAAGACCTAATAAAGAAGGGTCTAGAATTAGTTGTCCCCTTTCTGTCTGTGGGATATCAAAACAGTTGCAATACCTCTGATTTGAGGTCCTCTAAACAGCACGAGACAGTGCAACTCTTATGTGGATTTTGCTCTTGCTCAGTAGTTTTATAGTGGTGCAGCTCATGAAGTTTTACCTTGCTTTGTCTCTGAACCATCAAATTATTCTCATTAATACAAATTAGAGGCTCTTAGGGTATATAGTTGACTCCTGACAGCAAACTGGGATGTAGGTAGTAAAATGCCTTTATCTTAAACAAAGTGAACTCAATTTGATTGTACTCCACAGAACCATACACAAAACATCATTCAGCAAATCAGAGGGAAGTTCACCTTACCACAAACAGGACAAATAAATATTTACAACAACCATATGGGCTACTGTTCTTCTATTTAGAATACACATTTTTTCACAGCATGCATCTCTTCACCTCTCTAAACTAAGATGGCCAAAGACCCATTAGCTGCTAACTTCTCTACAGGATGTATCTGTAAGATGTTATGAAGTTATTTTCCTCCTGTTCTCACAGAAACAACCTGGATTCCAATTAAGGCATGCCAGTGATGTAGTGATGATGTCTTAGGCTCTGTTCTGAGGCTTTTTCCTGAAACCTCAAGCACATGCCAGTCCATTACTTTTTTTTCACTTTGTTTCTATACGTTCAGCTTGCAATAAGATTGTCATAAAGATGCAAGTGACAGACTGGAGTATAGAGGATCCCTCTCCCAGCCCGTGTTGGCCATACAGCTACTCGATTCTGTGCCTTCGTCCATCTATTTACTGGAAGATATATGGCACTTTAGAAAGCCTTATTGAGCATTAAAGCCCTCATCTTGCCTACATAGTACTAGCAGAGGCTTGCTGATTTCTGATGACCAGCTAACACCTCTTACAGTAAGCTAAAGCTGTGATCCTATGCAGATAATTGCACAGAGATGGATGCTTATATTTTGATGAACGAATCAAGACAATAGGCCAAGCCCCATAATTTTGGCTTCATTAACAGAACAATTGATCTTCATGATGCAATCTCACTAAGCTGGGCACTCATATGTTTGAGTGGCAGTGCCAAAAGAACAATCATAAAAGACAGAAGACACTAAGCAGCAGTCCCCTCCCCTCCCCTTTTCTGATTTTTTCTCCCCATACCACTGGGACAATCTTAACACCATTCAGAGAATACCCACAAACAGAGAACAGAACCAGGTGGAAGTGTCTTGGGTACATTAGATGAAACAGTGAGGATGAAAGAACAGCAATTTGTCTCCTCAGAGTTTGTACTGAGTCAATAACCTCTGCAGAGTCTTACTGAGCATCTGAGCTGCAACAATGCTGGTGAATGGAATTTTTATAAGATATCCTGTGGCTGTTTTCCAGGTTGGACAGGCATTAGGCTTTAAAAAATTGCCCATACTTCACTGAAGGACAGCCAGAGCTATTCTGCACTTACCAGTGTTGGCTCATGGAATTGTAAATGATGAATCGCTCAAATTCATTTCCATTCATTCTTAACCATACCAAATGGTGCTTTCAATCAAACAAACTTGTTATAAAAACTATGTAAATTCAAGATGGAAAAAAATCTTTAATAGCAGGAAAAATATTTATTAAAGACAATTCTGGGCATAATGCCAAAAACTATTAAACAAATCAATATCATTTTGGGGGAAGTAGCTGGGGATATAATTCTATTATCCATACAAATTTTGGGAAGACTGCCATCTTGATAGCAGTAGAAAACATAAAATTATGTAAGTACTAGAGTTCTTTAAGTCTCCAGTCTGAAGTCAATGAAGTTACTCTGACTTGCACTTCAAATTATATTAGAATCTGGCCCAATTTTAACTGAAGCATATTATGCAAATATTTATTTTTTTCAGAAATACCAAATACTTCAGACTTTAGGGTTAAATCACCTCCCCCAGACTGAAGGCCCCTTCTTCATTGTACAGCCAACCAAGATTTTTAAAAGGGCTTCTAGTACCACGTAGGAAACATTAAATACCACCAAAACATAACAAGATTTCAAAACACAACATGTGCAACTTCCTTCTATTTCTCTCTCTTTTTTTTTTAATAATTTTTTTTTACAAACCCATATAGACTGAAATAAAATAAATCATTTAGAGTAGTGACTTTATATGCGGTAAAATAATTCAGCACTTTATCCTCAGGTTTCCAGATAACAGTGATTAATACTGAGTTTCCAAGCCACTGACTTTTCTAACGCCAATAATGTTTCCCAGTGACTGGATATGCTGTGAATTAATATCTTCCTCTCCACGGCTCTGTTCAAACAGCTAAGAACATAGAATAAAATGTGAGAATGACAGCACATAATTGTGTACTGGTCCACCCAAAGCACCATGAATACATTAAGCCAAATTAAACAAACCCAGAATGCAGTTTAGTTTTCATTTTCACCACAGATCAGATTCACAGGGAGGGCTTTGAAGGAAGGTAACTAGGTAGCTTTGCCTATTCTCTGGGCAGAGTGTGGGCCATTTGCCCCCTGATATCCCATGGAACCAGGAGTCTGAAGGGCTTCCTGGGCTGGCAGGGCATCACCCTGACTGCCTCAGACCGAGAGTAGTGCAGGCTGAAGGACAGATAGAGGCAACCCCAGTCCTAGGCAACAGGCACCTGCCTGGGGTTAGACTGAAGCCAGGATGGACCATAAGCCCATTAGTGGGGGGTAGAATCAGGTCTGGTGAACCAGGGTCAGACACAGTCCGAGGATGAGGATAAGACCAGGCTGGGGCCAGGCCAGGCAACCAGGTCCAGAGTCCTTATCAATGGGATTCATGGCAAGGAGGAGCAGTAAGTAGCCCAGGTAGAGCCTCAGCTTCAAATCAAGTAAAGGGGCTCAGGCCTGTCTGAGGCCTCCGCAGAGTGCCTCCTGGGAGCCTCCTTTCAAGGGCACAAGAGGAAGAGGTCCCCTCACATGCAATAGCTCTAAATGGGCCTTTAGACGTGGCAGGCAAACCTCCTGGAGGGGAGATGTTTACAAGGCTCTAATGCCTATGTTTTTATGCATAATATTTGGGTACAGAAGAAAGTTTTCAGCTGCTTGTATGAAAGCACCTGGACTGGTGATGTTGGCAGAGATGTATGTTTCAAAATGAGCAGCATGGAGATTCGGCCTTCTGCTACTCAAAAGGCAAATCTAGACACTAAGAAACGAGGCCTATTAAAGCTTTCGGTAGGACTCAACAGAAAAGTCTGAGGAGTGGCTCTGTCAGGGAATCTGCTGAATCAAGTAACAGTGACAAGATTGGTGGTGGTTTTTCATTGCTGCTGAAAGAATGTTCACAAGACAGCCAACCAAGCCCTGAGCTGCATCAAGAGAAGTGTGGTCAGCAGAGTAAGGGAGGGGATTTTGCCCCTTTACTCTGCTCTCATCAGACCCCCTTCTGAAGTACTGTGTGCAGTTCTGGAGCTCCCAGCACAGGAGGACATGGAACTGTTGGAGTGGGTCCAGAGGAGGGCCACAAAGATGATCAGAGGGCTGGAGCAGCTCTCCTGTGAGGACAGGCTGAGACAGCTGGAGCTCTTCAGCCTGGAGAAGGCTTCAAGGAGACCTTACAGTAGCCTTCTAGCATCTGAAGGGGGCCTACAGGAAGGCTGGGGAGGGACTATTGACAAGGTATTGTAATGACAAGAAAAGGGGCAATGGGTTTAAACTGGCAGAGGGAAGATTTAGACTAGATGTTAGGAGGAAGTTCTTTCCAGTGAGGGTGGTGAGGCAGTGGAACAGGTTATCNAATCTATTGGCACATTGCAATAAAAGCAGTCTTCAATGAAAAATATTCAGTGGATTATGTGTGAAAGTGAAAACCTTAGGGGAACATCTACTTCTAGTTGATTCATGTAGTCTTCTACCTCTGCCTAATTAGGGCCATTTCATGATGAGACTACATGATGGTGTGAGGGAAGGGAGCATGGATATTTTCTGTTATCTTCTTCTGTTTCTAAACACAAGAGTTCAGAGTTCGAAGGCAGGGGGTTGGAACTAGATGATCTTTGAGGTCCCTTCCAACCCTACCATTATATGATTCTACGATTCTAAGTCATTATGAAAAGCTACAAACCAAGGCATGGTTTGCTACAAAACATTGAATGGGCACTTACTTTTTTAAAAAAACAACATGCAAATGGCTGTACCATTAACAGAATTCAGTATCACTTAGACGCAAGATGGCATTTTTCTGCTGTCTATGTATGCAAAGACAACATAGTTCTGGTCATCACTGGTTTAAATTCAAAGAATGCAAAGGAAAACAACAGTCTGAGATCAATGGCTGTCACAATATGGAAAATGACAAATACATTTCCCTTCCAAGAGATTGCTTTAAACAATGTTTTAATATATCTGTGGAAAAATATATGCAACTCATGGCTAATCTGAAAATATACTTGACTCCCACATGAGGGACTGACATCAATTTGTTGGTGTTTACAAACTTAAAAGTTGCCTCTGATATACTGCAGTGCTAAAAAGAAACCAGATGCATTAACAACTTGGGATGCATGCAAATGACACATTTCTCTTTATGATGTGGTAGAAAACAAACATTTAAAATAAGAATCCATGGTAATTCATTCTTAAAAGTTACTTGATTTTACCAATAAAGCTAGAAAAAGTTACATAAGCCTAGATTTTCATCTGCATCTATGACAGAAAAGTTTCTTAAAGGGTTATTTAATCAGAATGTTATTATCTTCTTTGCTTTGCATTGGAGTTGATAAGTACAACTGATCTAAGATCACAGAATCAGCTATGTTGGAAAAGACCATTAAAATCGTTGAGCCCAAGCATAAACCTAATACTGCCAAATCCTCCACTAAACCATGTCCCTAAGTGCCACATCTTCTAAATACCTCTAGGGATGATGACTCATTCTCTGATGATGACTTAAGTTTGTGGATTTATTACAAAAGTATCTGTGAGAACCTGTGTCCTGGTTTCACTGGTCAGTCATAGGCTGCAGGCAATTAGCAGCTTTGAGTCAGCTAGGGCTGCTGACCAGAGTTGGCTCACAGGTGTATCCCACATACCATAAATGTCCTACTCATTATAAAGGATGAAGTTTGCTAAGAGGGCATTTCCTGCTGAGTTCTTTCTGTTTCTGTTGCTTGTCTTGCCTTTGAGGACTGCCTCCCCATTTATTGTGAGTACCATCCACCCACTGTGCTTCAGTATGACTTTATATGCTTTATGTTGATATTTGAATTGACTGTTTTATTAAATCTGTTTTAATTTCAGACCACAAATCTCTTTCTTCCCCCTACTCTCTTTGCAACTGCCATTGTTTAGCCCCAGATGCATGCTAAACACGGACAACCCACCATGTATTACTGATGCTGAAGGAAGCAAGTGTTCTGACAGAATGGAAAAAATTTGGACAAACTGTTGTTCCAGAGAACTCCAAGTTCCTTCCTTCTTCCCTCCCCTGCAGAGTTGAAAGGGGAGAAGGTGCAAAAACTGCTTTACCCACCCTGCCCTGCGGAGTTGAAGGGGGAACATCAGCAGGTGCCTTTCCCCACAGGTGTGCTGAGCTGTGTGGTAGCCTGTGCTGGGAATCAAGCTGGTGGCTGGCTGGGTTTTCACACACAGAGTAAATTGGCAAATGGACACTTTGTCTAGAAAGAGCAAGGCAGAAGGTGCGTGGTTCCCGCCTTAATAGCCCCCCGCCTTGACAGAGCTCGCGTTTTGGACCGTCCTCGCCTTGACAGAGCTCCTACCTTTGGATGACCTTTGGATGGTTCTCCCCACTTTTGCACCGCTCTCTGCAAACCTGCAGGCTTGGCAAGTGCTGGGATCCTTTTGAGAGAGTTACTGGTGGCACCTGGACCCAGCTGTTCTCAGACCTTACTACAACTGATTTCCTGGCTGCTATTCTGAACTGAGGAGACCCCGGCAGTTTGGCTCTCCCCTGCCACTGCTGAGGCAGTGTCGCTTCCATGAATCCCTGTCTTGTGGCAGTCGTGTTTTGTGACACTTCTGACTTTGGTGGCTTTTCCACCCACCTTGGATTTCTGCCGCATGGATCCAGAGTATTGGATATTGCTTGCAGTGTCAGAAGGCAGCTGAGCAGCAGAGAAATCCAGCAAGGGATCATCACCGAATACCTATCTCACCTTCGTGAGTAAAGCCTGCTGTGCCTTTAATTCTTTGCTCAGCCTGATTGATAGTGGGGTAAAGCTGTTTTTATAGCTTAGCCTTTTCAATTTCCTGACTTCCTAAATCTCTAAATTTGTCCATAACATCCTGTTGAAGAATTCTCGAGCAAATTAGAACCTGTAAATAAATCTAAACAATTTTTTTTAATAGTTTTGGGGATGAGGCTTTCAGGAAAGTAAAATAATTCTATTTTCATTATTCTTGACTCAGTCACGTTAATGCCCTGCCCCCACTTGGATGGAGTGGGGGTTATGAGTGTCTGGGTTCTGCTAAAAAAAAAAAAAATTGCTTAAGGGAGGCTACAGCTTGGAATGGAGTTTTTTTAATGACCATGGATTCAACCAGATTGTATCTTCTTTGAGGTTATATTTTTAGGATACCTTGGCTAAATCATTGCTTTTAAAAGTTCTTACTTGATTTCATTAAATGATGGTATGTTTACATTGATTTCTTGAGATAACCGTGGTGACCTTTTAGCTTTCTGGCTTCACTCAGGCATATAACCAAAGGCTGTGTCAGGTATCTGATTCTTACTGAGGGTTTTGTTATTAGGTGGATTTAGCTGCACAGCTTTAAATCAAAGTGGTAGTTGTTTTATTTGTCTGTTCTTATACATGGATTTTGGCTAATCATTTAATCTCAGTGGTTGTTTCTTATGCTAACTTCAAAGGTAATACTGTTGGATTACAACAGTGTGGCGGAAGGCCCAAATTATACCTGGAACACACATCCTAGGTATCTGCCTCCTTTCTCCCCTTCTTCCTGGGTGGGAGAAGTGGGAAAGCAGACAAAAGCCTTGACGCCTCACAGTCTACTGTAGTCATGGTGCTGGACTCGTGCG